>JANHGN010018412.1:0-12800 GCA_024605025.1 Megaceryle maxima
CTCTTACACCACTAACTCAAAAACCTAATTCAGGATTCATATCTTACCACCTTAGAAATACTGAAGCAAAACCACAATGAGTAAACTATGATTTTGTGGCCACTCACAGAGAAACAGGCAAGAGAAAAAAGAAAATCTATCTTCTTCCTATGATGTCTCCATTAAATTAATGAAGCAGAAGATGCAACATCAGAAGGTACTGATCACAAAGGCAGCATTCTAGTGAAGATTGTTCCATTTCACTAGGTCTTCTCCAAACTGCTCCAGAAGTATCTCAGCAATATCTGCACAGCTAATCAGGGCAAAGTGACACACAGAACTAACAGTCCCTGAAAAACTATCACTGCCATTTTCAGCAGCTGTTGGAAAGCACAGAAAAGAAGGGAAGAGTAAGAAAGACAATATTTGTGAGCCAAAATCTGTGTTAACCTAGCCCTCTGGCTCCAGTCCCAAATATCTGCAGTTCTGATCTGTGAAATTCTGCCCTGCATCAGAGTGCAAAGCCTATTGTCCGAGCAGTGTGTGGTGCGGCCAAGCTGGAGAGCAGCACTTGGTAAGTCCTCTCACCTGAGAATAACATGGCATTGTTCCCTCCCAGAGAAACACACAGTTTCAGACTGGCATCACTGACAACTGCACTGCTTCTACTTGTTGTGGATGAAACACTGCTGCTCACTTCATCTGCCTGAACCCTCTTGCTCTTTACCATCTTTGACTTTCTGTCTGGAGTGGATGATACTGATTTCAACCCAGAAAGCTCTAAACAAAAGCTGGGTTTTACAGATGTTCCAATTGCTCCTCCCTTTAGCACTGCATCTTTCCTAGATACAGAAGACAGGCAAGTGCACCTTCTCAGAAGTTCTACATTACAATCTTGCACGTGAACCTCACTCCCTACTCCCTCTCAGTGTAGCATGTAAATAAGTATAGGTCCTAAGTCTAATTCAAAGAGAAAGTGATTAATCTTTTGCAAAAAGCCAGGAATGCCACTTCACAGATGCTGATTATAATCTGTCATTACACTGAGGACTGATTTCTGAAACTGCAGTGGCCAAGCAGTAACTTGGACAGAGACTTCACATGTTGTGAAGATGTGTATTTCAGCAGCATTTCCTGAACACCATCTAATATTTCCTTTCTAAAATATATAAAAAGAAAAAGGTTTGTTTTTTGGTTTTGTTTTTGTTTTTAATTTATTATTATTATTATTATTTTATTTTTTATGGTCGTAAATCACGGAAGTATCTGTGTTGAGAACAGGACTAAAGTACATACCTAAGTCCCATTACACAGACAAGCTTTACCTAAGCCACAGCCCAGTTCCTCCCTATTTACACACAGTCTTTTACATGCAAACACACTCATTATGTCCTTAACATGAAACAGGTTGGACTTGGACCTCAAGCGAATGCTACCTCTTTTTATCAACGTGTGGATATAACAATAACAAATATGTTGGTTAAAACAGCTTTTAAAAAGTGTCAACAATTTTGATTGCTAACAACAACTACCTTATATTGTCAAAGCTTTATTGAAAGTATATGTATTTTTGTCTGTGTTTCCCTGCACTAGCACTTTAGTCTGGATCAGGAGTTTATCCCTAAATTTTGATTTTGACTGTACTAACTCACCTCATATAGTGAATCATCCAAACTGGACACTTTTTGTAAGAGACTAAAACTGAAGCTATGCAACCAGAGCAGGCAGCTGAAGGAGCCACATGAGAAAATTAAGATAGGTATCTTCAGAAGCAAGAGTTCTTCCCTACAAATTAATTTCTTTGGAAACATGTACCTTCTAAATATAGTCTGCAGTTTGCCTGCATCTCCTGTTGGAATGACTTTCCAAATCTTCTGGAATAATGAAATCGTAACTGAACAGCATTGTGGCAGGTAGATCTCAGCAAAGTCAAGCCATTGGAATAACCTGAACTGGTAGCTCTGCCTATGTTTTACTATATTTCTTCCTCAAGATGACACCTAAAGCTTCTGTCAAAACTGAAACAGACTCCTGAATTACACTATATTGTCTAGAACAGCAGACAGTCCTTAAGTTATGCTGACTTTTCTGTCAATTTACATTCTATTTGTCCCAAGTTAAAAAACCAAACCAAACCCAAACAACCAAACAAACCAAACAAACAAACAAAACAAAACCAAACCAACCAAACAAAAACCAACCAACCAAGCCAAAAAGAAAACCACTGCAAAAAAACAAACAAAAAACCAAACAAAACCAAAAAAACCACCAGTATTTACTAAGGATTTTCTTCATATTCTATTGGGGTATTTGAAAAAGTTTCTTCATAAGGTTCATGAATTTATACCTTTAATGGATGGAAGTGTGTAGCTGGATTAGTATCACAACTACATTTTGGCTTGAAAATACACATTTGGATGCAAAATGGACACTTGCTCTGGCCCCTTGAAAGCCAGGGAGCCCTGACGCCACCCATTTGACTGATCATTCCTTAAAGTATTTGGAGCATTTGTCAATTATTTTTCCATAACAGGAGTTCCAGGGGATGATTGCAGCATGACTGCTGGAAATTTTCATTGAGCAGATAGTAAGGGGTGTGTTTCATTTAGTTGGTTTGGAGAGAAGGTAAATTTATGCTTTATAAATCTGATTAGGTATGTTCTTGATTTTAGCACAAATGCAAAGACAGCTGCTTACCATGGTTGTTTTAATTCCAGTTACAGGTTTTATCTGCTAAAGTAGTGATTTGGAAAAAGCAAGGAGGGAAACAATAATAATACAGATGGAGAGGAAAGACTTTCCAGCTGAAATTCAGATTCATTTTCCCACAGGACCTAGCTTAGCATATCAAAAAAAGCATACTATACATAACACTATGTCTCTCTAGAACTGATCTTGGCTTTAAACATTTGCCATCATTCAAACTGCTTTCAGACTGACCTGCTCATCTCTCATCTAAATGACACAGCATAACTTGAAGACAAGTTTCTTGGGTAACTGCACTTTGCAAAAGACGCCTCCTTCTGTTTTATTTTGGTGGTGTCCCTGCTTAATCTTAAGTGGGCTTTAGGGATCAAAATGCACAAACCTGAACCTCTGGTGTGTCTGTAAGACATGTGGAAGACAAAGATTAATGTTTAATGAAAACAGAAAGGAGATTGCTTAGCAGATCTCCCCACTGATTCTTAGCTGATAGAGAACAATTTCCCAGACTAACTGTTGTTAGCAGAAGTATCTAGGCAGGAAATTTCTCACCCTCTCTGAGCTATTACTCAGGTGCACTCTGAGCCACTTACTCCGGAGCACTCTTCACACCTAAAGAGATTACAGCCTTCTTGCAGCTCTCCTGAAACAGAATAGCATAGTGTGTGGCTCCTGAAGTTTTTTGTCAGATCCCTTTGCTCATTCTCACTTTCTGGCTTATCAACAAGCACACACATACCACCACTTATGCAGTGTTTTACCATCTGTCTTTTGCACACTTTCACCCTGCTTTTTTGGGAACCACATGGGTCGTTGACAAGGATTCTGTGTTTTCCAGAATCCCTCCTACCAAGCACATTTTCCTAATTAAATAATGCTGGGCCCTGCACACAAGCAAACAATTACCCACACAGTCTTGGTGCAAGCAAGCTTAAGACCACATCCACAATGGAGAGGAAGTTGGGTTTAATCATCACTAGTAAATGTGTGAAGTGTGGGTTCAACAATAGTTCTTGGTCAACAAACCATAAGATTTTATTTTGCGGTTAGCTTTCCTTGGCCAGGACTCGAACCTAGCTCGAGCTTTAATAAAAGGCACAGCTTTTGTGACAAAATAAAGTGCCATCTCCCTATTTCTGACCCCTTTCCCTTGCTCTGATTCTTCCTCATAGATGGAGATGGCATTACCCATTACTTTGAGATTTCACTGTGTTGAGGATACAGCCTCAAAAACAGTCTTGTCGTGTCTTTGGGGACTGATAGAATTAACAAGAAGGATGTGTGACTTCCCAAAGACTCAGCAACAAATAGGTTAAGGATATTAAGTTTGGCCCTGCAAATCTTGAGGTTGTTTTATATTCTGTTGCTTCTGATGCTTGCACATGTATCATTCTCACCTGGCCTTGACACTTCACCCAGCAGCTGGCCATCGCAACTCACTTGACTAAACTTTAAGCGATAACAGTATTCCTGGGATTTTGATTAATATTGAATTCCTGTGGCAAAAAGTGAATCACTGAAAAATTTCCCCATGGCAATTTATGAAGCAGTCCTGCATCTTAGTGAAGTCATACCCCATATTAATGGAGCAGCATTTGAAACCAATGGGGGAACCAAATGCCTCAGACTGTTTTATCACCTGAGGCACACAGGTGTAAATATGAAAGGTCTCTGATGGAGATTAATAAGCATCACAGGTATGTAAATTACCTGAGTTTGGCTCACTATACAACTTACTTGTTCTTAGATCTTAAAATATCCTAAACTATGACTTTACAACACAGAAAGAAATCTGTTCTTAATTCCGTACAATAACTCCATGTCCTTTTAAAATAAAATTAATTAGAAGAGAAAACTTGTAAATACTTTAATATGAACATTAAAGATGAGAGGTTACTTGGAAAAATTCTTGCTTCAAGTTTATCTACAGATAAGAAATACTATCATAAATAAATAAATACATAGAACTAAAGTGCTAGACTGTCTTTTCATTTTTCCTATGTTGCACTGGTGTAATCCTATTGCTCCCAGGAGTGGTATCTTGGTTTACCAAGCCACATGTATCTTTACATGTATCTTTATCTCCTCTTGCAGTAACTGCAGGTGCTTCACAAAGAGTAGCATCCAACAGCACTTAACTTTACAAACAACTGGCTAGAACTGTACCTGGGCAACTCCACTAAATTTTACCACCTGTAATAAGATAAATGCATGCTGTCTTTTGACTATGTGTTGTATCCCTTTGCCTTTATTTAGGAATCTTCTCAGTTCAGGCCGTTTGTGGGCTTCTGGGCACAACCCCACTAGTTCTCTAAACTTCCATGAGAAAGTTCCTCAGTCCATTGACAGCAGGTTATCAAAACAAGGACTCTTCCAGAAAAAAAGAGCTATTGAATTACATAACTCTTAGTCTACAAGGCACCATTTCCCCACCCCATGAGCAAAAAACAAAACACTGCAACAGCCAAGATAGTTCAGAAAGGTTTCTGTGATTCTGACATAACCTACCTAAAAGATGTTTATACACACCTGCACAGACACACAGACACAGAGCCTCTTGGCCTTTTCATTTTTCATCTGCAAGTTAACAGGTGTGAGAACAATGTCAATATGTGCCACTTTAAGAACAATCTTTTATGTAATGCAGATTAAAATTTAACTGGCTTGTTTCACTGTGCAGTATGTGCAGCTTTTTCAACAGGATCTGATAAAGATCAGGTTTGCTGGAACTTGTTTTCAAAGCACTAACAAAACCAGCTTCCCTGCCATTGGCACTTGGAGCAAAACAACTCACAGAACAAGCTGTAAAATTTGCTGCATTTGAGAATGAAGTATATTAGTAGTCTGGATATGCTTCATATATTTTTACACATGCAGTAAATAAGTAAGGCCAAAAAGAAGCAGGAATGATTTGTGATAGAATGTCCATCACTAATCTTGCTTTAGCTGCACTATAACACTTGCAGGTAACTGCTTCACCATCCTGCCACCTGTAAATAGCTGTTGACTAGTAAAGGATTCCTGAAGCATGCTGGAAGTGTGACTGACAAATCTAACTCAACTCTATGTTCGCCTAATTGACTCATTACTAAGAAAGTTCAGCCCTGCAAGCTGCAGCTGAGGGACTGGCATGGGAGGGAAAAGGAGGGCTGCAAAATCTTCATTTAAATTGTGGAGAAACAGATGATTGACCTCCAGTGCTGTCAAATTGCCTACCTTGTTTAAACACATGCCTCTCACGTTGTGACAGGAAAAGGTGAATTTCTATAGAAAGCTAGTAGGTAATGATATCCTAGATGCACTGTAAGTGTAAGCAAGCCTCAAAGATAGCCCATGCATCTCTTGATAACAGCCTGTCATTTCTGCAAGAATCAGCTTACTGTCTGAAAGAGTTTACACATTCATCAGCCCAGTCTGCTGGGAGTTCTTGAGCTTCTATCAATGACACCCAAGACTGCGGTCCTTGAAGTCCTGGTACCTAAGACGAAGCATGCCTAGAGCAAATAAACCACAGTACAGCTGCATATTTTGATATCAGTCTGTTTAATGTACTTTAGAAGCAAGCCAAAAGAGCCAGATGCCCTGAGCTGATTATGAATCTGTCCTTCAAGACAAGCATTTTAGAAGATATAAGTCTAGGAGAACTTAAAACTTCAAATTTTTGATACTTGACAAGGTCTGTTATCGAAGTAATATGCAGCATTTCAGTATACAAACTCTGTTAATAAATAATAGAAAAGTTTGTGATTACCTACTCAGTATTTTGAAACCAAACTCAGGAATGCAGTTCTCAGAGGAGATTACCAGGTTTCTTACCTTATGTGGCACTGTACATAACTGTGTAGGTTCCTCAGGACTGCCAGAAAAACTGTGTATGGATGTGCAGATAAAAAAGTACTTATGTGCATTAATTATACTGTTTGCAAGAGGAGTGCCATACCTATGAAAATGCCCATCACAAGCAGGCAGTAACCCACATCTTTCTCCCAGGACCCTTTTGTGTTTCCAGATTCCTTAGAAAAAAACCTTATATGGGGCTTCTTAAAAGGGTATCAGTAAGGAAGCAGAAGTTGTACCCTCATTGCTTTTCATAGCAGAGATTAAAAACCTAAGTTCTTGGCTTCTCACAGAGACCCTCAGTATTGAGTTCTTCATTACCTTTAACTCTTCTCAGAAAGCTAAATATGCCAAATAATTTTGCAAGGGATAGGGTAAACTTCCAAAAAGAGACGGGCAGATTACTTTTTGCCCACTCTGTAAAATAATTCTTTAAGGATATGTTTTTGGAGGCATAATTTTGGAAAGCATATATACCTATGCATATTTGCGGAGTTAAATTTTTATTTCAAAGTGTTCATTTTGTGATGGCCAGTATGAAACATTTTGGATTTAATGCACATCTTGTTGAAGCTTGTGGCCTTCAATAAAGATCAGAATTATTAAAAAGAGGGCTTGGGGGTAACAGTTCATGGTACTTCTGTGGTTTTTGGGTTTGGATTTTTTTTTAATTTTATTTTGTTTTTTTGGTTTGGTTTGGTTTTTGTTTGTTGTTTTCCCCTTGGGAATATATTAGTGTAGACATTTTAAATACATCAGAAATTGAAGTAACTTCCTCTTGATTGAAAAATTTCCATTAGGCTGCTGAACACTAACCACAGACTCCAGTGGCTATTAGTTTTGGAGCACTCGAGTTCGTTTAAATCTTTGCAACCACAGTGCTTGAGGCTTGCCTTGATTCTCTAGTGCCATCTAGTGGCTACTACTGAGAATGACTAATGTATAGAAATGCAGCTAAACAAAAGCTAGCTTCGGTGGACAAATCTAGGTCCCTCTTCCATGGGCAGTCTAGCTTCAACGTGTGCGTGTGGGCCTGGGTACTACAGACAGCCTCTTCCACTAAAATTCAGCACCCCCAAACTCTCAGACTAAATGCCAAAGCTAAAACCAACAGCTGACTTATTTTTTTTCTGCATTTGAAATACCAAAGAAATACTCATGCAGACAGCAGTTATTTCAATTGCTGGTGGCAACCTCCAGGCCTACCTGTGTCTAACTGGATGAGCACTTCCCCTCTCCCGTTCTCATTCACTTTTCAACTGGAAGTTCAGACTAGGGCAGTTTCAGTCATTTTTCACAACAGAGAAAAAGCAGACAGGCTGCCAGGCACAAGCAAATAAATACCTTTGTGTCCCTCCTGCTTGTTGCCCAAGGCCTTTTCTTATTTCATCACCTCCTAGACACTGAGAAGGAAACCAATACAATTCAGGGTTGCCACTTTTTGGCTTGGTCAAAGAGGTTTCCTAGCTTGGACAACAGATTGCCAACAGATTTAAGGTTTAAGCTCAAGTCAGAGTGTCAATAATATATACAGGTACCTGAGTTCAAACTATCAACTGAATAAAAATAGGTACACTTCCTATATATAAAAGGACCAGTCCTATAAATGTGAGACCTTTGACATGTGCCTAAATAAAAAGATTTTAGCTATGCTGAAATCCAGAGTGTTTTCACACTTCATGATGTGTTCTTAACCCCACAAAATATTGCATCAGTACCCCAGATCCAAACATTTCTCTACTTCAGATAGGATTTCATTTCCCTGAAAGCATAAACTGGAATGTACTCTAGTCATAAACATACCAGGATAATAGAAAAGATTCACACTCATAGAATCATGGAATGGTAGGAACTGGAAGGGACCTCTGGAGACCATTGAGTTAACCCCCTTGCCAAAGCAGGATCACCTAGGGCAAGCCACACAGGAACAGATCCAGGTGGGTAAAGGTTCATCAGGAATGACAATAATCACAATCTAATGGAGAAGAGAGAGATAATCCCTCTGCTGCAGTTTTTCCTGACATTAAAATATATACAATATTTACTCCTTTTTAAAAAATCCTTTGACAGTTATCAATAAAAATTTGTTAGAATGGCTATTTTCATTTCACCCATGAAATAACAACAACAACAAAAAAGCCTTGCCTGGAAGGAAATACCCGCAGGCTAGTAATTAGCACTTACACAGTACTATTGCCTAAACTACACATATATACAGGTGTGCATGCACACACAGACACACACACACAGACACACAAAGCCTTTGACACCCTCCCCTAGAATTCTATAACCCACACCAACACACACACAGATCTAAAGAAATTGGAACAGAGGAAGTGCAGACAGGAATCGTTTGGCTGCTGGAAAAATAGCTTGCTCTGAAGAATCTCTGACTTTTGGTGGAAAGGACACCATATGATAGGAAACAGTAAACTGTTAATGCTAATATTCCATAAATCTACACTTAAAGGCAAAGGTCCAGTTATATTTTTCTTCCAGCTCTAGAGACTGCAACAGGAAAAATAAAGCTTTTTCCAGGGGGAAATAGACTATATACACAGAACTCTGATGGTCAACTGCTATTTGACACTAACAAAAGCCAAATTGTTCCTAGGGAGATAGGCACAGACTGAAATGAGAGTATGCTTAGTCATAACAGGAAATTCATCTCATCCAGTAAGTTCCCACCTTGTCTCAAGCTATTCACTTTCCTGGCTGGGACAGATTTATACTTACTGGAAAGGCTTTGTTAGACATGAAATTTAACACAAAGGCAATCGCTGCTGTCATTCTGTGTTGTGAAAGAGTCTGTAAAAGCTTCACCAGAACACTTCACCTGTCCACAAACATTTTTGTGAAGTAATTATCACACTTACGGTTTGTTAGAACAACCATTAGCAATAAATTTGAGTGGATTACTCCTTGTTACGTATATGCTTAAAAAGGGAAGTACACGATAGAATTGAAGATAGAACACAGGTCCTCTGCATAGTCTTTAAATTAAAGCCAAGACATCCAAGGCTAGATCTTAAAAGCACCAACTTCTAGGACTGCAAGTGAGGTTTGTCAGGTTTGTGGTATGCACTTGCATGCTGACTGAGGAGAACTGAGTATGCATTAATCCCATGAAGGAGTGAACCTGGAGTCTGCTAAACCCAGGGGTGGGGTTTTAGCCACCACACCTCTCAGAAAGCAAGTCCACCAGGAATATCAGAGCTTTTGTCTGCCTGGGACCTAAAACTCAGAATATCTCATACAGATGGAAACCTACAGTTTTTCTTCCAATAGACTGCTAGACTGTTTTTGTTTTGTTTTGTTTTGTTTTCATTAAAGCATGACTTGTAAGAAAAATAGTGTATCTTAAGCCTTCTCTTTACAAGAACTTCTCCCGGACATGGGAATTCAAGCAGTGAACTCTCTAGGTGCATACAAAAAGAAGCAGCTGCAGATGCCGCTGGTATTAACCAGCATTTAAGATCACCATGAAACTACACTAATTTACTACAGGAAGTGTGTAACTTGTCCTATTTAAATCTCCAACTATCAAAAATGAGGTATCCAGAACAGACACTATGTTTGAAGCTGTCTGGATTCCCCAAGAGAATTGCAGCATTTGAGTGACATTTTCCCTCACTACCTGTATTTGCATATATTCATCAAACCCAATAAAAATTACATATCTTAAACAATGACAGAGTTTTTTTTTTTAATTACAAGAGTATCAGAAGAGTAACACTTTATTAGCTCTTTGCAGGCACTTTATACCTAGTGAAAAAGTGTAAAATCTGGGAAAAAGAGTTGGTATGGACCTACTTAAAAGCATGACAAAAATATGAACACTATCACTTCTAACCATCTTCTGGTCTTGGTGACAGTAACAAAGGTTAATGTTTTCCCCATATGACAATCTCTATTGTGATCTGTCCTCAGTGGTTCCTGTCACAAACAGGAATTCCAGTGAACATTTGCTGCTTTAACCATTAGGATTCTGTTGATATTTAAATAACTCTTCTGCAACACTGACCTTTCTACTCCCATCAGACATGTTCACATTAAACACTGAGCAATGAATAAAATTTTCAAGACAAAACAAAATGTGTATATCTTGGACAGTTTCAGATAAAGATTATCTCAAAACAGTGAATAACTCATTTCCTACTAACTACCACTGGTTTTTATAAAATCCCCAATAATGCAAAACTCTGAAGCATTGGACAGAGCAGCTACAGCACCCCTGTGATGAGAAGGTACTTTAAAGTTACAACCTGCAAAGATGTTTAATGTGCCTCAGCATAAGTCCTTGTATGATATTCCCAACAAGAAATTCAGGCTCCCTGGTGTGCAGTAGTGGGAACCTAATAAAGCATCCTGAAAATGTACCCTTTGGTCACAGTCCTCCCAGTCCTGGTACCATGCACTCTTCTGTGACTGTTACCAGGAACTTAAAAAAAGCACCATGAAAACACACCAAACTGTAACACTGTTGTTGATTAGTGTTGAGTGCCAAAAAGTCCCACATCCCATAGAAATACTCAGTAACTCCCTGTTAGCTATGCCTACATTGCTCAGTTGAAGTGTACTCTTAACTGAACATTAAAAAGTGTAATCTTAATACATTGTTGAAGGCTGAAGTAACAGAAAACAAGAAGTGCTAACAAATTCAAAGACTCTGATTGTAGACACAAACCTTTTCCTTGTTTATATATGGGTAAACTGGACATCTAAGTGCAAGCACTTAAAATATCCAGTGTAGCACTCTCAGCTAAGAACACAAATAAGATTTATTGTATGTGATTCAAACAATACCTTTATATAATAGGTAGTTTAAGTATATAACTTCTATCTGAAGATAAAAAAAGAATGGACTGACCAGGAAGTAGTTTGATGAGAAAGACTAAATGAAACCTGCTTAGTTCATTTTCTAAAAACAATTTGCTGCTGCAGTTCAGCAAAAATTCAGTTGGAGTAATTCTGTATCTTCAACTGAGATGTATGCAGCTTTCAGGAGTAGCAGCTTATAAGAACTTTTCTTTTTTCTACTGAAATAAGGGAAGAAACACCTAATTTTTTTCTGCCCATTTCATATGACCATTTTAACTGGAAGTAGACAGTTCCGTAACATTTTTATCTATTCCTAGTAGTATTAAATGGTGCCTAATAGGTAAGTGATCCCTACATATGAATGTTTTAGATGCCTCAAAGAATTTGTTTTTAAAAAGCAAGAAAATAGTGTGCAGGAGAAATCACTACCAGCCTCCTTCCAATGACACTCTCACTTCAGCAAAGCTAAAGCCCACCTCAGTTGAATCTGGCAAGGGATGTCAAAGACAAGAAGAATGGGGTTTTTTTAGTGTATCAATAGAAAAAGGAAGACCAGGGATAATGTGGGCCTGCTGATGAACAAGGCAGGTACCCTAGTGGCAGAAGACATAGAGAAGGCAGAGTTACTAAATGCCTTCTTTGCTTCAGTCTTCACTGCTAAAACCAGCTCTCATGAATTCCAGACCCTGGAAGTAAGAGAAGATCTGGAAAAAGGAAGACTTTTCCTTGGTAAAGGAGAACCAGGTTGGAGACCTCTTCGCCAAACTGAACATTGATAGAACCATGGGCCCCGATGGGATCCACCCATGAGTGCTGAGGGAGCTGGCTGATGTTGTTGCTGTGCCACTCTTCATCATTTTTGGAAGGTCGTGGAGAATAGGAAACGTGCCTGAGGACTGGAGGAAAACCAGTGTCACTCCAGTCTTCAAAAAGAGAAAGTAGGAGAACCCTGGAAACTACAGACCAGTTTATCTCACCTCCAACCCTGGAAAGATGATAGAACAATTCATTGTGGATGTCATCTCAAAATATATATGGAAGAAAGCTACTGGGAGAGGTCAGTGTGGATTCACCAAGGGGAGATCAGACTTGACCAATCTGATAGCTTTCTGTGATGTTATAACTGGCTGGTTAGATGAGGGGAGAGCAGAGGATGTCACCTACCTTGACTTCAGCACGGCTTTTGACACTGGTTCCCATAACATCCTCATTAGGAAACTCCTGAAGTGTGGCATAGATGAGTGGACAGTGACGTGGATTGAGAGCTTGTTGAGGAGCACAGCTCAGAAGGTCATGATTTATGGTACAGGGTTGAGTTAGAGACCTCTAGCTAGTAGTGTTCCCCAGGAGGGAGTACTGGGTCTGGTCATATTAAATGTATTAATCAATGACCTAGGGGGACACAGTCTACCCTCTGCAAGTTTGCCGATACAAAACTGGGAGCAGTTGCTGACACACCA
>JANHGN010018412.1:15649-26682 GCA_024605025.1 Megaceryle maxima
ATTTGATCCCCCCTCTTCAGGCGTCCATCTTCTGCTGCTGCACCCTGAAACAATACAACATGTAACTGCAGACTCATGCATTTCTTTTTATCCTTGCCACACTGTCCTTATGGTCGGAATAAGATGGGTTCAATGTACAAAACCCTTTAATACTTTTTTGATTTTCCATTATTCCAGTGGAGTCAATTGTTTTACAGCTTGCTAGTGCTGCATTATGCCCTGCCCTGACTAAGTTTCACAACATCTAGAAATTGGAACTACAGGATTTTTATATTCCCTTAACCCTGTTCATCCAGCTAGTATAACATTTAAACTCTACTATCTTGGAAGTAAAATTTTCAAGACTTGAAGAAGTTTTCAGTAATCAAAACCCAGCTCTGTACTTTGATTTCCCACAAAAGTTTGGGATGCTTGATTCCAGTTTTCTCTGACTCAGGACTGTTTCCTAGGACAGTCCAACTATCAAATCCAGGTGAGTACCTGAACTTCTTCAAAAGGCCAGAGTGAATTAAATTCTTTTGTATTAGTCTACTCTTCAAACTCTCCATCAAATTAAATAAAACAGTTCCTTCTACTACCGGAAGAAAATACACTCTGAACTATAAGACAAGGGGGCTGTTTTCTAAGTATGTGTACAATTCCAGATGTGACAGTTGAAGAAGTCCCTGCCATATGCAGAGTCACAAACAATTAGAAATTCTTAATCTTCCTAAGACCATAGCCTTCAAATGCTGCATGTATATTTTGACTGACTAGAACTTGCACTAAGAAAGAAAAACTGTGAGAAACTGTCATAATCCTTTGGCTTCCAACTCAGGCCCTGATTTAAGACAGTAGCTGCTGTGAACTAACTAACAAATGGATTTACTGAACAAATTTGCACGTACCTTTGCAAAAACCGTCTTCACATAAATAGGCAGGTCTCCATGGGGGCTGCCATAACCACCCACAATACTAAAGCCTAGACCATCTGGTCCTCTATCCAGAGTAATGGTCTTATACTGAGGAGGTCTAAGAAAAGGAAAAAGAGCATTGCAATGTTGTCTGAACTTATGATTCAACACGTAGAATATCCAAATAACATTTTTCCTTTCAAGTTAAGCAATTTTCCTTTCCGTTATAACTACGGATGCTTTTATTACAGTGACATGGCTATTTTAGTCCATGTAAAACACTGTAATTACCTAATGCCCTCATTATTACTTAAAGGCAGCTGTTTCACATACCTCTTCCACACATCTTAGGGGATAGCTAGAGCTACAATGTCCCACTAGCAGTGCTTACTAATGAAGCAGAGATGCAGTACTAGTACCTCAAGTCTCCAAAATAAACCTCTACTTTAAAAATCCTGTAACCCACTATACCTCCTAAAAACTGTCTAAAATTAGCCCCAAGTTTATGTTGTAATGTTTAATTTCTTCCCTCCTCCTCTAATATATGACTGGATTTGTATGTATGCATTTATACAGACTATTTGTAGGTGTATTTCCCCACATATATTTTTACTGTAAGAAATGTATACCTTTCAGAGTATATCTGTGTGGGTAAAGAACCCAGTTCTCTCCTTCCCTGTTCCTAGCAAACGCCTCAGATTTATGACAGAGTTTGTGGCAAAGCTTGTTTACATAACTGAACCTTGCAGTATACCAGAAGCAGTACACCTTGTCTACCAGGCAAGTTTGATGCTCCTGATGACCGTGAGCTATTAAGCACACTATTGAAACGCAGGTACTGCTGTGGAAAAGGCCTTGCTATTTAAGTCCGAGGAAAAACATTTTGGGTGTATCAATTAATCCCAGCTACCAATGCTCACTGAAACAAAGGTGGCTGTATTTACAGAGAAGAAACTAAATACTGTAATTCTACCAAGGGGCAAAATAAAGCAGCACAGCAAATCACATAATGAAAAATGCAGAGGAGGTTCTGTGGCCTACAGGTCCCATGTACACCAAATGGGTAAATCATGATTAAATTAAACCATCAATTATTTCCTAGAATTTCTAAACTTTTTAGGTTGAAATCCACCTACAATAACAAGACACACACATTGTATGATCTATAGCTACTGACCCTAAGTCATCCTGAAAAATGCTGGTTGAAGTTAGTCCTGCAAATGAAAGATTGGACGTAGGTGGATCCTGCTGCTGACCAGTTATGACACTCACTTCTCCTCCAGCTACAACCTAGGAACCAAGATCATAAAGCGGTAAAATGAGAATGATGACACCAAAATAATTAATTGTAGCAGCTTGCAGAATAGTATTCAGAAAATATTCAAAATGTCACTGAAGTATTTTTTTACCTGCAACTCAATAGTGCCTGAAGCACTTTTTAAGAGATTAACAGCTTGGGAGTGAGTCATGCCCTCAGTAGATGTTCCACAGATGCTAACAATCCTGTCTCCAACCTGCAGAAGAAAATGTAGAAAAAAATCTAACTAACAATGTTTAGTTACATATATTTATTTGTCTCTTTCTTCCAATAGCAGATCTGTGCTTTTATATTTAGCTAGATTTTATCAGGGATATAGGGCAGAAAGAAAGAAATTAGCAACTCTTCAAAGTAAATTTTCTCTCAAAGGCATATCATCTTTGAAATATATAATGACCCAATACAAAGGTAGAAAATTCAACATTGCAATTAGCAAATGACACTGATTATTGTATTCAGTGAAAAAAGTAATGATGCTTTACAGAATTGATCCTAATACTCTAGAAATATGCAGCATGTAAAAAAAAAAAAAAAAAAAAGATCCATTTTGCACATCACCTGCAGATAGACAGAGGTGGTAAATTATTATCAGAAATCACATGTTTGAATTCATGCTGAAATAACATTGTCAATTTCCCAAGGAGCACAAGTCAAATTCAACCACCTCTGGTACAGACTGGATACAGTATGCATTTGAGTGCTATATCAGATAAGAACTTCCACTTTAACTCAGAACCTAAGAAGTATTAGCTCTATCCTAAGACAGATAAGGATATAAAACAGGAGAGATAAAACAAACTGCATACAGTTGCAGGAATGACCAGAATGCTCATCAGTAGAGCTCACTTACAGAATTCATCATCCTGAACTACTGTCTCTACTTTTGATTTTCATAAACTGACAATCAATATGATCCAAGGCTTCAGGACCTTCTTCCCAAAGTTAGTACATTTCAGCAATTACCTTTTATCATGCTACCGATGTGAGTTACTGTTTCATCAATCCAAACAGCAAAAATTCTAATCACAGTAAGAAGCACTTATGACTGTTACCACTAAACTGCTAATTTATTGCCTGCCTAGAGTAATTACTGTGCAGTACCCATGAGATCTTTACAACCTTCTTAAAAATTAACTTACTCTGAGTTTCTGAGTCTGAGCTGCAAGTCCATTCGGATGCATCATAGCAATAAATATAGGAACATCTCCAAGAGGACTTCCTACACCTCCAGCAATGCTCACTCCTAGTGAATCGGTATGGCCCTGTTATTGGTCATGAAAAAAGATCAGATTTTTCTGGGAAGAAAAACACACACAGAGACCCACAGGCTTATCTCAAATAGTTACTAAAGTCCACATCTTACGAAAATCAGAATTCCTGTGTCTCGAGCCATTTTTCAAACACTTTCCACCGTTTTGAGAAAGCACAGAGTGCACAATAAATGTCTTTTCCCATCCATGTTAGATGACAATTTGCTGACTTACTTGTATGTTTTATCCTAACCAAAGTAAATAGTACATAACTCAGCATCAGACACTTAATGTCAGCATAGAATGTACAGGCAAGGAAAATAGGACAGATGGGATTACCTGTCCTTAATCTTGTCTATATCAATCTCCCAGTATAACCCTTCTGAAGACTAGAATCAATCTTTATGCGCCCCCTAGTGTCCTATTGTTGAAGAACAAAACTAGCTGTCCACTAACATACAACCTACTACCTAACTGCAAAATTGCTACTGTAAACTGGCATTTGCAGATTCTACCATAAATAGAGAACGGTTAAATACAATCCAGTAATCAAGAGAACTAGATGCCAGGCAAAGTCAAATAAATATAAATATTTTTGTCAATCAGAAGCAGTCTGTGAGTCAGAACTACTGCTCCTGTAAATAGGAAAGTTGGCTGAATTTCATAGTTGAAAATCTGGCAGCTGTCATGTAAGAGCCTACCCATGAAAAATGTGTGAAGAAAATTATGAAAAACCAAACAACAGTTTTGCAACTTTGGTACAGTTCCCCAGACTTCGCTAAAACAGAGTCTGGATTTAACTCAGCCTGATAACAGTAAAACCAGATCCCATTATCTCTTACTCATCTTTCCTCCTTTTGCTTTCAAAATGGGTCACAAAACGTTGATAACATAAATCACACCGATTTTACATAAAAATATAAGCAGTGGAGATCATACAAAAGCGATAGGCAAACTATTTGCAAGTTACTGCCACATCAGTTCCTCTCTAAATATGTTTACCAGGCCAGACTTCTCCCTTTCTGAAAATACACTTATTGACAACATCTACAAAACCTGTTCCTGATATATGTACCACTTCATGATTTAGCTTACCTTTTTTATTTCAACTGTTCTTAATCCCTGTATTTCAGAAGCTGCTGTCAAATGAATTTAAACAAATATAAATTAAATTATTGCTTTTAGGAAACTGTTCCTGAAGTTATCCAAACCACTATGTCGATTCTAACTTTCTCCTGGTTTGTTATAGACATAAGTTTTAAGCAGATTTTAAAAGAGTCTGGATTTAAATCAGTAGGATTGAAATACTTCCAGAATGGGTAAAGAAATCATTCATTCTCCCAGTTTAAAAATCTTTTGCAATAAGACTTCTAAGCATGCTCAAATAGAATAGAAAAAACCCCAAACTGCCACTTGCTAGCAATACTTTAGTCAGAATTAACTTCATTCTAAACTTAAGCACAAGACAGCTATTCCATATTTTTTCTAATTTAACAATACAGTATCTGGATTTCTATGAATGAGACAACTTGACTGAAGACTTATTTAGATTAAATATAAAGATATGGCTCAACTTAGATTCTCGCTACCTAAACTACTGGTGTAACAAATGGCTAGTTTCTTTTATAAAAAGCTGTTCAAATACACATGATGTACTGTAAATTAACCACCCCTGCAGTGTTGTAGTGACTAAGGAATCACTTTCAGGCCTACAACATATTACAGAAAGTGATAGTTCTCAGCTACCAGTTCACATGTATAAAATACTGAAAGCACCAAAGAAATCTTACTGGCATTCTTCTTTAGACCACTTTCAAAGACCTCAGGTGCACTGGACCCAGAAACAGGGAAACTGAATGACGACAGACTGCCACTTCCTTCACTGACCTAAACACAGTGTTAGACTAGGATTAGAGAGCAGCTTCAGGCACCTAATTGATAAAACTAAAACTATAACCCACTGTATTCAGCAGATTTCGCTGTATTTTATTCTTCTGTACAGTTAAATTTGACACAGTGAACCTCACATTCCTTATCTGAAGCATCATTAGACCAACAGAGATTGTATGTCTACAACCCCATGCTGCTGAAATGCTGTTTCTGAGAGACAGGCTATGCCCTTATATTTGCACCTTCTATCATCTCAGAGATCTTCCAGTGCAAAATTTAGCCATGTTTATCAAGAAAGGAACAGAATACAAAAGGCAGACCTTTACACATCCTCATGTTAACCCACTGCATCAGCTAAAACTAAGATTAGGTTCTCTATTCATCTTCACCTGCATGATTTCCAGAAAGATTTTCATTATACCCACAGGTCAATGTAAAGGAATATGGCTCCTACTGACACTAGTTTGCTGGCTGCTACAGGCTCTTCAAAACATTTAACATTGTGAGCTTTTTCTTACCTAACAACTTAGACAGCTCAAAGCCTTAATGTCTTCATCATTTGGCATTATCCATTCTGAAGAGAGCCTAACTTTTCAGTCTTATCCAGTCTTAACCTGTTTACTTGAAACTGTTTAATAATGACTTGTCTTAAAAATATTTCTCTTCAGTATTTCATCATCTGCATACTGAGTTTATAACCAGAGACATATCTAGGGTAACTTGTGAGCTCTGAGAAATACAGTTCCTACTGACAGAATCATGATGTCTGCTGTCACATGAAGGATGCATTCAAATACAGAAATTTATGAGAGTCTGTAATACTCTACCATTAGACCAACAATAAAGTAAACTTGAGAAAAGCCTGATGGAAAGTGCTGAGGTTGCCTGCTTCTGATTACTAAGGTTACTTTAACAATATGCAAGGAGTGGAGAGATCCACAAAGTTTACTGAAACAAAAATGCATGTAAAGCACTCCTAAAGTAACAAAGATGTTTAAAGTTCACTCTAACTTTTGCTATCGATGAGCTCTCTCTCCTTCGCAGGCTGAAGTCATAAAAAACAAGCTAGCCAACACAGCAAAGTCATTTCTGGATTACATTTTTGGCTGGACCATGTCTTTAACAGATACAGTGCACCTGTGGAAAAATCACTGTCATCATAAAATCAATTCTTTTCATTTGCTTTCATTATTTAACCATTATTTCTTAAAAAATAAACAGTTACATACCTGGCTGCTCTGGGATGTTCTCCTCTCGGAGTGGAATGGACCAGCTTTTATTCTTCCAACTTCTAGTCTTACTGTACCTAATGAACACTAAAGAACCAGTCACTTATAGGACATATCTTCCATCTACAACATTAAAGCCTATAACAATATTTAAGTCACCTATTATATGGTGGAAAAAATATGGACAGAAGAGAAAACAAAGGACTAACAACCCTGTGATGAATGCTGAGCAGACAGAGCTAGTAGTAGGATCAGAGCCACACAAAGTACACCACATTATTCAACACAGAGCGGGGTACTTTCTCGATTAACCAGTATTCCAATACAGATGTGAAAATTACACAGTAAGACTAATTCAGTTACCTGTCACGTAACAGGGAATAGCTTTGGCTTCTCAATTGCAATTTCAGCAAGTATTTCCAGGATGGCATTTTTCAAGCAATAGTGAAATCGACTGTTTTCACAGGAAGCACTAAAAGTAGTCTAACAACTCAAAGTATTAATCATTATTTATGAGAACACAGTATTTAAAGAGGTAGCTAGTCATCCCTCTCCCACTCTTGATACGCTATTCTGGATCCATAACAACATCAGTAAAAAAATGAAGTGCAGGAAGTTTTCCAAACATCTACCTGTAGATGTTAAGTGACCTTTCTGCATCTCACTCCCAACAGAAAGCTGGATGATACGGACTGTTTGCACATTGGAAAATTCTTCTGCTACTCTTTAAGCTTTTAATTATACTCTTAGGTATTTATATGTCTCCATAAAATGCATGTGTCACGATAAAATTCACCCTGCAGTCAAATATCTAGAAACCAAGACATACTAAATTGTTTTTTTATTTTTTTAAATAATGTTGATTTCTCTATAACCTGGGAAAGACCTGATTAAAGCTCAAGCAAAACCATTCTGTCCTGCTTATGTAAACTGACTGATATTAAATCACTTGGACAACTTGTTCAAAATGGAAAATGAAGGAAGTACTCTGTACCTAAAGTAACCACATCCTTAGATAAAATGCAAACTCACAAACAAGACATAAAAATTGTAATGTGTGAAAGAGGGAGGTAATACTTTCCAACTAAACTTGTGAATAAATCAATTCACATATGGTTTTATTACAGATTTCTTTCTTCTCCTCAAAATCCATAAGTCAAATGAGGGGAAAAAATTATCAGCTTTTCACATGTTTTAGGGATACTTAAAAAGAAACACTGCAAGAGCAGGCCTGACAAGATGCCTAGTGGCTACTTAAGATACATTAGGATTTTCCAAAGATTATATATCATTTTCTAGCAAAATAAATTTCAAGTTTAGGACAATTCACTCCTAGATCTTATTCTTATGAGCAAAACCAGAAGTGGTATCAAAAAAAGTTGTGACTGCCTACATGTGAATGATCATGCCTCACTCCATTTATACAGCATGAACAAACCAGAATCATTAACAATAACGTATCTGAGCTATTTTAAAAGCCTTACTTCTCAGGGCTAGGACAATTCATTACAAGTACTAGTGAGTGGGATGAAGTATTTAAATCATCAACATAGGAATGATAAGTGGGAGCTAAGAATCTTCAATTAGATAGTCCAAAATGATTGCTAAAATGCTTGCCAAAATGCAAGAAACTTTCCACACAAAATGGCATTTTAATTTAGAGGAAATGTACAAATGCAGCCTGTGAAGAAGTAATACTTAAAAATGGAAAATTACTATTACCCCAGACAAGTAAATTCATGAGTTCACTGCCAGAACACAGACCAGGTTCTGGCATTCACACTTAGGGGCACATGCTAAAAATACAGAAAAAATGCTTCTACCTTCCCTTTCTATCCCCCACATCTCCCGTCCCATTCCCTCAAAAACAAAAGAAAACAAAACAACCCCACCAAACCCACACATCAAAGCTTAAGGAACTGTTCAAGACCTGGGAAAGTGTACCTTTGGAAATCAGTGGAAAGAAGCATGATCATATGTCTTACATATCCAGCTACAGCTAGCTACAAGTAGCGGCTGTTAAATTTTTTTCCAGTGGAAAATGCTGACTCAATGGAATCCTTACTATACAGCAAGAATATTTCAAAACCCTGGATGGAAAACAGACAAGCTGTCTGACCATCTGGACTTCCTGCCAGGCCACAGGAAATCTTTCATATCTGAGTTCATTATGATTTGGAAATAGGGGGAGGACATCAGAAGCACAAAAGGTATTGAGAACAGAAATTCTGGTACAAAGAACTGCACACAGGAGTTTATTTGTTATCTTTGTGAGAAAGCAATTTCTTACACTAGGTACCTTGGTCACTGGAAAATGCATTACAATATTGTAATGGATGTAAGGTGACACCAGGCATTAAAAAAAAAAAAAAAAAAAAGTATACATTATCAACCAGGAAACTAAGCATTTTTTGGTATAACCTCCCTGATGAGTTCGTCATCATTTAAAGTCAGTTTCACCTATCTTTCTATAAATGTGAGACAGGTAACTAGTTATCAATTAATTGGAGAAAAGACAGTGTTAAGTTTTAGGCTATTCAAGGCAATGGTCTTCTACTGCCCTTATTAAAAACCTGACACTCTGCACCACTACTACTCCCGTTATCATCAGGCAAAGTATAAAAATCTGAATGATCTAGACTTCAGGAAGCTTCACAGCTCATTCTCACTGATACGACAATAATAGTATGAACACAGACTAAATGAAACCAAAACTTCAAAAATATTTGGACCTCCTCTTTTCCCCAGTACCTTTAGCAAAGCTGCAACAGCCTCCTGGTTGGCATTTCGAACATCTTCTCCATTCACTGTCAATATCTGGTCTCCTTGCATCAATCTCCCATCTGTGTCTGCTATTCCTCCTTTGACGATATCTGACACAAACACCCCAGTATCATTTCTGCAAATACACACATGGATTTCGCATTACAGTATTGTTTGAGAGCCATTTTTATGACCTGCCCTTGGGAACACAATAAACACTGTCTTATTTTTCTGTTCAGTACTGTTGGGCTTGTTCCTCTAAGAATGGTAGACCAGCTTAGGCACCAAAAATGACATGTGCAGCCAGCAGAAACATTATCAGGTGTATCAAGTCCCAGATACTGACTCTCTAGGTACTTTCATACCTTTTCCCAACAATACTCAGCCCAAGGCCTTTTCCAGGCTTCTTCTGGAGCTCTATATTGAGTACATCATACATGTCTTCTTCCTTGTACTGGGCCTCATCTCTGTACACAGTCAGACGAACTTTTTGGGGAGTCTGTCGGAGGACATTTATTGCTTCATCATGTGTGGCATTCCTGAGGTCAATCCCATTCACCTGAAATGAAATAATACAGTGATAAAGCGTGCAGAACCTTCCAGCAGACAAATATAAGATGCCAAGCTAGTAAATGACAATAGAAGTGACCAAAGAAACCACCACACCTCTAGTATCTGATCCCCAGCCCACAGTCTCCCATCTTTAGATGCTGCTCCTTCTTCATATACTTCATGGATAATGATTGCTCCCTGTGGACAAATAAGACAAAAATAAATTGCATGTTGAAAGAACATGCCCCTAGTTTGATCTAAGAGCAACTAAAAATTCCTACTATAATTCATCAGTGGTAAAGAAAACAATCATGTGTATCATGAACAAATTACCAAAATACTGAAGTTTATGTATACTTTAAATTTTAAAAGTGATTTTTAAACTTTTTTTCCCCCTCCCTGAACTAGTATTATTAGTAGCTATCTAGAAATGTTACAGAAATAAATGAAGAAAACCTCTCTTCTATCAGACATTCATTCATTAATGTTACTTCACTTGAGTGAACACCTATTTTTCCAACCAACCAGTAATGTGTCTGCTCCTCCAACAATGCTCAGACCAAGACCAGTCCGCCCTTTGGAGATATCAATGGTTGTTTCGCACCCAGGAATGATGGGACAAGTGGCTGGGTCAGAGGCTAATGTGGCTGGAGTTGAAGATCGGCTTGTGTCTAAAATAACAAATAAATATACTGCTGACAGTAAGAGGGCTCAATATTAGAAAAGTTACTTTAAACCAGCATTTTGAGAATCCATTGACAGCTCTACAGCAACAGCTGAACAACTCATCTACAGAGAATGATGCTGCCAACTCTCCTGTCCCCTCAGACAAGTGCTACGCTACTACTGTGTACTTTTAATCAGTTATGCCATTTTTAAACCATCAAGTACCTGGATCACAGTCTGGATATCCAGAGAAGCTATTGTACACAACAGATCCTACTGAGGATAGATTTTAATTTAAAAATATGTATCAGCAACTATGCAATGTGGAGAGAGAAATGAAGTACAGAGCATATATTAAATACATAGATTCAGTGATGTCAGCCCTGCACTTCTGCAATGGGTCAAGGCCCAACTAAATACTCAGATTAATACTAATTAATACTGTAATCTGTATTAATCTGTATTAATACGA
>JANHGN010018412.1:27928-38335 GCA_024605025.1 Megaceryle maxima
ATGAGAAACAATGCTAACTATCAATCAAATTTGGTGGTATTTCACAGTTACAGCAATTAATGGTCATGTCAAAGGTTTTATACACATCATTATATTTAATGGCCCTCAAAAAGAACTCTCTTTACATGTCTTCATTTTTGTGACACAAGCCGAGCGCAGACAGATACAGAAGGAGAACCTTACTTTTGACTGCTTCTGGTTCTGGTGAGCTGGAAGACAATACAGCTGCTGGCAGCTGTATATTTCTCCTCTCTGCTGGGATGGTGCTGGAAGGGACTGGCGCTGCAGTTAGGCTATCAGCCTCTACTGAGTTGACTGTAAGTCTCACCATATTTTTGGATGTTTTCAGGAGACTAATAAACTGAATGATAAAGAGAAATCTGGTGAAGTGTGTAACTGGACTGTTCATCTGTAACACAAAAATAAAGCGCAAGAACTATTCTGCAAACTGGAGCTAAAAGTCACAATCCTGCAGGTTTTTTTGGTAAAGAACAAGGATAAATATAGATTTTTTTTACAGTAAAGTTAACTGTGGACAAGACCTGGCTGACATTAATCAAGTAGCTTCCATGAAACTTCAAACTATACCAGATGAGAAGGTGGCAGTCTTTCAGTGGCTTCTCTGGATAAAATACTATGTTGATAATGATTATTAGAAATTAGTATTCTTTTAATGCTTGGGTAAAGCCCAATTCTGATCCCACAAAGGCTGATGACAAAACATCTGCTGATTTAAACAAGCATGTTACTGCCACTCTAGCCATCAGATGCACAGCTGTAAGGAATATCTGAAGGTATTATCTGAACTATGGGAAAGAGAGAAGGATACTAGGATGTAACGCAAAATCTACTTTAAAGGGTTACTGAAAAACCTTTAAAATTAACTGCCATCTAACAGAAAAGACACCAAATCCTCTTGAGATGGTAGAATCCAAAGTATTTTCAGAAATTACTCACTCAATTTTCTTCTTCCAAAGCCTACCTACCTCCCTGCAGAAAACTCACTATTCCTTAATCATTTGCTGCTTCAGAGAAACCAGTGCATCAAAGAGTAAGATGGATGATCTCCTAATTGCCCTTTAACAAAAAGAAAGTAATCTTCTTGTGTCTAAAGAATCACTTTTCTTGGTAGCATGGCAGGTGCTATAAAAATGTACTCCTCAATTCATTACAGAACCCAAACTGAGTTTGTGGAGCTAGAAGTTAAAAATAAATCTTGCTATTTAGGAATGGAGATAGTTTTCTCCAACGGATTGAAATACCAGGCTTGGAATATAATTAAGTTCTTATTACAGACACTTGCCACGTATAAGCACACAGTTCATCACATGATTTACCATGTGATACAACTCACCCATGTAAATTGACAAATACTGATTTTACTGGTTCTAATAGTTTTGAAGCGGAGTGGCTATGATGAGTCATTATTGAGCACTATTTCATAGATTTTGTCCACAGCTAAGTGCCTGTCAGTCACCAGATCTGAACCACAGTGGGGGGGGAGGAAATAAATCACATTTGTAGCAGAGACAGCTGATTCATATAGTGCATTAATGTAAAATATCAGCTGAGCTTTAAATTCTGGCTTGATCTTCATCTGCAGTAGATTTCCTCATCCAGACAGTGCCTGTGGATCTTTAGCCAGCTTTGAAATGAAGGCAGAATATAGTCACAAAAACTTCACCAGCTTGTTTAAGATACAGTCACCTTCTAAACTAAGTGGTGTGATTTTTAGAACATTCCTGACATTTCAGAAGCACCTTTTCTACTGGGTATCCCACAACAATTTCATCATCTACTGCCAGGATCTGATCTCCAACTTTGATTCGTCCATCCTGGAAACAACATAGAATAAAAAATATGAGCTCTGAATGCTGCTCCAAAAACCTTTTTTCATTCCCTATTTGGATTTTATATGTTCTCACACCTTTGCTGCTGCACCATGATCTGTTAAGCTCTTAATAACTATTCCATTACTTGTGTCTTCTTCACTAATTGCAATTCCAAAGCCTCCTTGATCCTGGGGCAAAAATAAAAAAGCCAATGGTTAGGTACTGCTTATTAAATTGTTAGAATACATTCACTAAAGAATAGTGAAACTTGTGGACATAACAAAAATTGATGTGTTGTGAAAATCCAAATATTGTTTTAAACTAATCTATTTCTGAAATAGATTTTGCCAACCTACAGTGTATTAGCTACCAAGATAAAGCTGAAACAATCCTAAATTAAAATCCATTCTTCTGAAATTTGCAACATCAACTGTGATTCAGTTGTAGAATTCATAAATAAGAGTAACAAACACAAAATATTTGGAAACTACAAAATGATGTAAGCAAAACTTCATGGTAAGAGTTTAAATTTATAATTTGAAACCACAGATAAAAATACACACAGGAATGGAAAACACAGAAGACAGAAAAATGTATGCTCTTCCCATGAAATTAGTAAATATTTTTGGCAGAATGAAATTTCCCTAATGCTTTCACCTAGAATGAAATTATTTGAATACCATAATCTGTACAATAGTCTCCTGCTTAATTAGGGAAAGCTAGGTGCCTTCCAAGGAGAAAAACTTACCAACAGTCCACAAGTCTGTATCCTTATGTCCACTGAATGCAACTGTCTTCTCCATGTCAGTAAGCAGGAAGAGCAATTTTTCCACCCTCACTTGTAAGCTTACTTATTACAGAACAACTGTCCATTTCCTCTCAGCTGCACAATTTCCACTGAATATTTATGTTGTTTGGGGGTATTTGGTGCCTATAATTTGCTAATTCATTTATTTGAACAACTACAGCAATGATTTTACCCGAGGCAATACCAGCAACTGGTTACCAAAAGTTTTGCAACAGGACAAGAGGTGATTTATTCTAGAGACACACAGCAACTGCCAAATTATGTCAAGTTTAAGAGATTCACGAGGTTGCCAAGACACTCATTATGTTCAAAAAACCCTGGAGTCAAATAGGAAGAGAAGACCTCTAGATTATCTCTATTCTGACTTCTGTTATGTAAGAGACAAAATTTGAAGGACTCCATTACAAAAACAGCAAACTAGTGAACACAAATGTATGTAAATTTAATTTTCAGTGCATACCTTAGGGAGTTCCACATATTGAATGTTTTTACACGAACTGAAGTCAAAATAAACACTGGCATTTGCAGCACTGCTATCAATCTAATAAAAAATGAAAACATAACTGTAACTATATTCAATATTTTGTACCAAAATAAAGTATTGCACAACCAAATAAAGTGGGTCTGATAATTTTTTGGATTCATTTAAACTGCTACAACTCTATTCATGGGAATAGTAGATTTACTTCATAGTTTAGATGAACATAAATTAAAACAGAATTGAGCACAGCTGTACTAAATTTAGTAGCTTTACTAAAATCTCATTTATTTTTGCCTTCAAAATTTATTTTTCTTTTGTAGCATTTGCTGAGCAGGCAAGGCACTCTTCTATCCAGAACAAAGTTAGTACCTCATCCAAATGAGAAAAACAAAGGTTCACTTTACCTCTTGATGTTGATGTGTCCCTGCAGTACACTGTGAAGCCTCTACTGACTTTGCAAGGCAAACGGCCATGTGATTTACTGCATCTTTATTTCTACAATAAATTCAGTTAAAGAATGTAGTAATACAGCTCTGTATTAGGAAAAGTTTAAGTCTAGTGCCTTTTTTTTTTTTTTTGGGGCACAATTCAAGTATCAAAACAGAAAGCTCAAAACATATTTAATAACTACTAAGAACTGTGTCTGAAAGAACACCTTATCCAAATTAGAAATAAAACAAATGTAACAAAAGTTCTGTATGCAGAACATAAGCATACTGAAAATAAACTTTTTTAGACAAACCTTTACCTAAAACTTACCTGATAAAGATTACTTTTACTTTAGATGGTGCACATTTTATTATTGAGGAAGCATTCTGGTGAGTCCTTCCATAAAGTATTTGCCCATTTATCTATATAAAGGAAGGTAGCAATTATTTCTCAAAATATTTTAATTCCTCTACACTTAAACTGATTTTTAAGCCTTTAAAAAGTCCATTATCCTGTATTACTGGCTAAAGTAGCAATTTTATTAAAATAACAGTATGCTGTGTCCTGCTTTCACTTTCTTCCAGTAAAAAATTACTTACAGTTTAATTTCAGACTAACACTGACTCAGTGATAAAAATGTCATTCTCTGAGTTATATTGGGATGACTTTGCGCATCATCTACTTCCACATGCCACTGATCACCTGATGACTCACGTGGTGATTAAGCAGGGCTTAACCATAACAAATAAATGAATCACTTATATCCAGCAATGAGATTAGTACTATTTCTTGAATCTCAACTCTGAGCCCGTCACTTTAAAAGCAGGAGCCTGAAAACTGCTGCATTTATAATCTGAAGAATTGACCTAACGATTTATTGTCTTCATTTGGCAAAGCAAATTCACTGCAACCCCCTGAAGCTCCTATGATTCAGATATGATTGAAGGTATCCGGGTGATTTGCAGAGTTAGGCCATTATTTACTCACATTTTATTAGTTACATTTGTTTTTGGAAATGGAAAACTGCAGTGCAGAATTCCACTCTAAGAAAGGGAAAATGATTGGGAAAGAACAGCTGGTACCTACATAAAGGGAAAATAGTGCAACACACACCAAGGTAGTACTAATAGAAGCAGAGAAGCGGCAAACAGTGAGCCACAGATGCAAGTGAGGGTTGAGTGCAACAGCAACCCCCGGCTCCCATGCTGGCTGTGTCCATCAGGCATGGTCACAGGGATACTGCACCCTGTCATTTACACTGGAGGTGACAATTCAGATGCAGCTCTGCTTCTAGAGTTTGCCGTGGGCTTGTGAAGAACCATGGTCAGGCTGTCAGCTGGGGCATGATCTGTCATAGCTCATGCATAGTAGCTACTTGGGAACCTAAGGAGCAAGCTCAGATGTCTCCTCTCAGAAATGGTTGAGACAAGCCGTCAGCATCAGTTTGCAGGTTTATAGGGTGGACAGTTAACAAGAAGGCACATGAGAGTATACTCAGACAGATGTGTTTCAATGTGTTCTAAGGATACTCAGCATTTGCAACATCAAGGCTTAAAAACCAGACATTTTAATGGATTCTAGAGAACCACCTAGCAGGTAACACAGAACTCCACAATTAACATAGACTGCCTAAGTCCCACAGATACCTTTGTTTCTCTCCTAGTCTACAACTGCCAGTCTATGTTGTTTACTCTGTCTCTCTCAAGCTTTGTTCAGTCTCACCATGTTCTTCCTGTACCATCTGCCCAGTGCATCCTCAAACACCTCCACATACAGTTTTGAAGTTAACCAAAGCATTTCTGTGAGGGTAATGTTATCTACTGCTAAAAGAAAGAAGCAAAAAACCTATAGCAGAGAATATATCTGCAAGAATAATCAACTGAACTGTAGTTAATATAAAAATGTATCTTATGCCCATACACACATTGGGAATGTTAGCTGTTAGAAAACAGCCCAAATGTATAATGAGATAAAAGCCCATTACACAAATGGATCTGTTCCCATTTCCCCGAATTAACTTCCATTTTATATGCTACACAACATAAAAATATTCCAGTATTATCATGCTTGCAGTAGATAAAGAAGTAATTAGAAAGCCTGGAGCACTCCACAAATGCATGGACTACAGGACTTCACTATTTTCCATGGTCTGCAATACACTGCCCTCCTGTACACCTACATAATCCAGAAACTGCTGTCATCCCTAGTTTTTATCCATTTTAAATGCACGCATACACATTTTTACTTAATACTACTACAACCAGGAAAAAGTCCCCACTGCAACTATATGACGTATACCAGAATGAAAATCTGGTAGCGTAGTGATGTCAACATGTATAACTTGGGGAGTCCATCTATATTGCAGTAAGAAATCTAATACTTTAGTGTATTTTAAGTCAGTATGTTTGGGTTTCAGTATAAATTACAAAAACTCACCTCTAGTAACTCATCTGCAATCTGTAACCTTCCATCTTTGCCAGCTGCTCCATTTGGATCAATTCCCACTATAAAGACACTCATCCTGGATCGGTCTTTGTTACCAGCAAGACTAAGTCCCAGACCTGTCCTTCCCTTTTCCAGCTCGATCATGTGTAGCTCCCCTGGTAGACTTCCATAGCGCTGCATGATCTTTTCTAAATGTAAAAGTGTGAGTAGCAGAGGTTGGATTTATATTAGAAAGCTTCACAAGTCACCTAGAGGGTCAAGATCAGTGCCCAGTGGGCAGTACGTGACAGAAGAAACCCAAACTGGAAGAAAACTTTAAGTGTACACCACATTTTCTTTTAAGCTTAAGTAATTTGTAACAACTTTTATCATTCCTCGTCTTCCTTCTGATTTCAGAAAACATGAAAACTTGTCTTAAAAAAAAGACTTTTCACACATAAAATAATCTTCCCTCCAGTAACACCTTCAGGTAATAGAAGCTATCACATCAACCACTGCCATTAGTTACCTAGAGTACACTGAAATTCTTCAAGTAGTCCTGCATGTGAATCAGTATATCTGGACCACACAGGAAAACAGAGATTGGAGTGCAATGAAGAACAGTTTAGTTTTGTATTTCACTATGTGCACCTGAAGAAGCAGAATCAAAAGCTGACAGCACCACTTAACACCCAAACCATGAAGCACACAAGAACAAAGCAGTTCAAACTGGGCATCCTGTATCTTCTGCTACAGTGCTATTTCAACACTGAATTTTTCAAACATTATTCCAAAGAATAAACTTACTCCAGCTGTAACCAAACTCATCCTCTTTCTCCTCATCTTCTGGGACTTGGCTAGAAGATGACTGTGCAACATCACAGCTCATTTCTGAAAATGATGCAGGAGGGGGCAGAGGCAAGTTACAAAGTGGAGTCTTTTCTGGCTCTAAATCAGATTGACCAAATGTCTGTGAAAAATAAAAATACAAAATACATTGGCTAAACAGATGCAAACTCTATAGAGTAAACCAGTATACAAAAATGTCAAAATACAAATGACTGTGTCTTTGAAGTTTAAATGCCAAGCAGCTGGAATTCTAAATTAAGAACACGGCACAGAAAAGCTGCAAGAGATCAAAGATCAAACAAACACGAGGCAAGGTAAGAGATAACATCACTCCAAAATGTATTCAGAAGCAAACAGAACTCACAATAAAAGCCCAATTCAGTAAAGTTTTATGTGCCACTTTACATTCCAGAAAAAGTCTCTTATAAAGACTCAAGTGGTTTTGGTTTTGTTTTTTTTTAATGCCATGTCTGTAAAAGACTTCTACTTCATTTTATTTTTCAAAGCTACCACATGGAAGTTCTTTCTATCAGATCATTTGGAAGCCAAATAGGAGGAAAGGGAGAGGAAACAAAAGAACTCTGTGCTTTCAAAAATGTCTCCAGAGGGGAAAAAAAAAACCCAAATTTCTGTCATATTAACTGAAAGGACTATTTAAAAACAAAATGAAACAGATGAAAGCTGAAGAACTCCACAGAAACTAGACTTCCGCAGTCTCATTTACTGGTTTCCTATAAGAGCCATAGCAGAAACCAAATAAAGGAGGATACAGATTAAATCACAAAGGAGATAAATACTTCGTCTTGATGTACGTGGTCTGTTCATGTTCACAAAAAGTTAAAAAGTACAAACACATGACTATTGCAATAAAATGGTTAAACACCCCAGTCCACAATCTGGCACCCCTCCATTCAAGTCAGTTTCTCTGAGGCATATGGATTCTGATGAGGGATTTTGCTAAGTGTTTTGTAATTTATACCATTTTGGCTTGCTCAGAGTAAATATGTAAGCAAGCAACTTGTGTCTGAATACTTGGCCGATCAGCTGTTGAGGCAAACAACAAAAACTTTATATGAAAACCAAGTATTTTTCCAACACAGATTTTCTGATGTTGCCCTAGTTTCATAGCCCTGATCTCATCATTTCAGCTTTCATTACCTCCATTAATAAGTCTGAACACAGTAGCTCAGATGGTGTCTCTGGGTGCTAAAATCACTGAGACTATTTCTTTATCAGAGGCAACAGTGAAATGGTTAACAACATATAGCTTGGAAAACTTCAATCCACCTTACATGGAAGGTGTCAAAAAAGCTAGAAAATTGCTGATTTAGTCACACTGAGCTTTAAGGAAGGGCCCATTTCTTAGGGAAAATGAGTTACCTTCATTCCCTGTATACTCCAAAGAGTTAAAGAAAACACAAATACCCCATTTCCATTTCCTCATTCTGCTTCTGCTTGAAAAAGATTTTTCTTTTGTTCAATAACTTGTTCCAGGAGCTTAACTAAGAAGTAATTAAATGTTAAAAGAGTGGGAAATATTAATATGGCACCCAAGCCAATAATTTTAATAAAAAATCCATATTAATGGTGTATGATTTGTACCATTCTATCAGTCACATTGATCTGTGCTTCAATTCTAAGACAATGACATCCTACTGAGATGATATCTTGTATCATTAAACTGTAGGAATTTACATTTTATGTAAATTATACTCTAAACCATGCTAACAGTTACAGGGCAGACCAACTGAAGCAGCAAAATTCTAGCAAAGACATTGTTACCCATCGGAATCAGAGCAATACAAATAAATTCCAAGTGATTTTTCATAATCAAAAATTCATGTATCCCCCATGGAGAAAAGTTGGTGGCAGACCTCTACCTCAAGGTGGGGTGAAGGGGACAGTAGTTCTAGAAATACTAATTTTTCAGAGTAATTCCTAGAGTTTTATCTAGAAAGCTACATAACATATTGCAAAAATCAGGAAATACAGTGTGAGAGCAGATCGCATCAGCAGCCCTTACAGTAGTCTCTGGGTCTTAAAACTAAAATTAACATATCACTTTAGTGATACACTTGGTAAATGACAGCATCCAAGAACCTTGCAAAAACTGAAGAAAACACAGCCAAAAATAAAGAACAAAAACCTACTGTCAAGGACCTCTGGACGTTCATAAGGTGTGGATGTATGGCTACATCCTGACAGAGCAGCAGTTAGGAACTGCAGCCACCATAACCCAACTGACAAAAAAATGCTTCTTTCTTTACCTCTGTACACACATACATAAATCTGAACATGTCTGATGTTTAACAAAATGTTGAAATGAAAGTCAAAGCAGGAGTCCTTTGTGAGAAGGGTAAAAAGCATGTTACGATGCCATATGGGTGGAGGGGACCATGTTCTGCCTCCAAAACTCAGCCTGCCATGCACACACCACCAGCAGCACAGATTACACACACATAAGACTTTTGCTCCCTGAATCGGGCCACACACAGAAAACCTAAAATGCTTTAACTCATGAAATACTTTCAATGTGTCATGACACAGTATTTCATTTAAAATGCAAAGCATCACACAATGCATGAACCAATGGTGGCTACCAGGGTCACTCTGATCACAGCCAAGCAAATATTAAAAATGACAGCAAGTTTTGAGCAGTATCACTTTCAATAAAGGAGGCACACGTGGAGGAAGAAGCAGTACTCCAGAAGGTATCACAGGCCATGTACAAAGCTACAGCACACATACAGTAGGACCCACTCACTGTAATCAAGACAAACCTTGAATGGTGTGGGAGCAAAAGGGTTAGTTGGGGAACAACGGAAGGTAGCCCTAACTGGATTCGATACCTCCTACAGTAACAGAAAACAGCAATCCACATATTACAGCACCTTTGGCAATACACAGCATTATTAATGAATAACTTGTTATCAGTTATGGATTCACTTTACTCACTGCAGCAATTTTATTGACTCCATTTATAAATGGACAAAAGTATTTAAGGGGTTATTAAGGACTCTGTTTCAGTAAGGTTTCATACTGTACATGACCCTTAGTTCAGCAGAAGTGAACAGAGATGACAAAAGGCCACTCTAATCTCAATGTTAAAAAAGGAATTATGCAGAAGAGGAAAAAATATTAGGTTTTCTCTAAAAATGTGCATTTTTTTTTCAGAAATACTTTTGAATATATAGAAAATACAAGCCATTACTTATGTCACAGTTCTACTCCATCTTCTTAGAAATGTAACAAAAACAAAGACAGATTTTAAAAACACACATGCACTTATACACCACATACCATACCATAAATGTCTGTTGTACATTCAATATGTTTGACAACACAGGAAAACAGACAAAAGGCACAATCACTCCCAAGATGCGCAATCATCTAGAAATGACTTATTAAATCAGAAATGCATGCAAGTAAGAATTAAGTCTTCTTTTATTATTGTGTTAAGAGGTTAACTCTGTTCCTAATATGAATAACATGCGGTAAGCATTAACCACAAAGAAAAAAAAAAAAAAAAAAAAAAAAAAAAGATAATCTGACTTTTTTCGTTTTTCCAAAAATTTAAAATGTTA
>JANHGN010018413.1:0-16267 GCA_024605025.1 Megaceryle maxima
GGGGGGGGGAGGGCATTTTGTTTTGGGGTGGTTTGTTGTTTTTTTCACACTGGCATCAAAGAATATGTCCCTGCTCAAGGCTTCTTTATTTGTTACATTCCTGGAATGTTCAGGTTGCAAATGGGTTCATATCCCTTGCACACTGGTGGTGGGGGTTTTTTTTGTGGTTTGGGGTTTTTTTTGTTGTTGGTTGGTTGGTTTGGGGTTTTTTGTGGGTTTGGTTTTTTTCTTTGAATTCTCTCTTAGGAGAGACTTCTTTCTATCTTTACCCCAACTCTGCTAACTAGGCAGCACAGTTAATGCCTGCTAATGAGAGGTAAGCACCAGAACTTATGAATTAGAGGGGCTGTTGATATAACTAAGAAATGTTAGAAGAAAGTGTCTAAAAGGGAAAGCAGAGCACGTCTGCCTTTGAAGGCTCCAGGCCAAAGCTCTGTATGACTAACTAAACTGTTACTTCTAGACTGCTGCACCCTGAGCCCTGAAGCTGGATGGCCTTACAACTTCTAAAGAAATTTGGTAATTCTGCTATTGATTTGTGGGGACAAAAAGCCAAAAATTTGTTTGCCTCTAAACTTGTGGGCATCTGATTCGCTTTTTAGGAATGGATGTCACAGCTTTTCTGAAGGACCAGATAAACACTGAGCAAAGGTTTAGTTGTTCAGCTCCCTGTATCAGCACTCTCATCTGGTGCCTGTGTCTGTAATGGTACATTATGACTGGAAGTTGAAACTAATAAAAATAGGGGTAGATTCCATAAAGTGGTGCTTTCTTGCTTTTCCACTGAACAGGCCCAAAAATGTTTTGGCTTGCATTAGATAATGCAGTGAAAGAGAAAATACTTTATCTTTGATCCATAGAGTTTGAACTGCAATGTAAACCAGATGGAAAATACCCAGCAGATAATTTTCTCTTCTTTTGACCATTGAGGGCCATCAATCTGATCACATGAGCTCAGAGTGCTCTTGAATATCTATAGCATATTTACAAAATGAGTTGGACTGAGAAGTTTACTGTTCAAACATGGTGGCTGCATGGAAATGATTTAATGATATACCTATCATATTGTTTAAGGAAAGGCTGAATTGTATGAAAGACCTTTCACTCCAACATGGATCTGAGGCTGGGTGACAAGGGCCAGGAAATTGGGAAATGGGTGGAATACATAGTTTGACATACTTTGATTTTTATTTGCCCTAAACAGTGTAGTGTAGCTCCAGTGTCTGCTCTACTTCATAATTTTGTCTTACCCTACTGCAAACAATTTTAATAAAACGTGTATTAAATTAATCCCAGTTTTACTGAAGCAGTTTCAAAAGAACATAAAACAAATTGTAAATCGAAGTGGAACAATCCTGAAATACAATAAGCTTGTAACAGGCTGTTTATCAGACACATATGTTCCACCTTTGGTTTTATGTGCTTAATAGATTCTGTACAGATACATCTATCTTGCAGAAAAAAACACTGCTAGAGAAGAAGAAGAAAAAAAAAAAAAGCTGATATGTAAATAAGCTTTGTAAATGCTTAAATCACCAAATGAGGGTTCTTTAAAATGTCTGCATTTAAGACTGGTGTACACTGGCTTTTACTTTTTATTTTCTTAGCACTTTGGTTATTTAGGTATATTTCCACTGCACTGATGCTGAAATCTGTAGCAGTGTTCTTATTGTCAATCTCCAGTCAACAATGAGGAGCAAAGTCTCAGATTGCTTTGATTGTGTCCAGGATATCTCATACACCCTTTCCAACTGAGCAGATACCAGCATCCTAAAATCAGGCACTGCTGAGGTATTTACACAGAATGGCACATCACGAGATCCACAAAGGAAGTATAGAAAAGATCATTTTGTTAAAGTTTCTATAAAGCACTTCTTGCTCTAAAGCTGTTGATGCCTGGTCTGTTTCTCCTGTAGCTGTCTGGCCACACCTTTAATTTTCTTATTAAAGAAAGGTGTTGGTCTCAGGAGTGACTGGCAAAGGGAGGTGACCTCTGTTATAACAGATGAGTCCACTGGAGGTAAGGAGACTGTAGGCTTATGTTGCTGCAACTCTGCTGTTTTTAATGGATTTATTGCAATACTGACATGAGCCAGTGCTTGAAAAGATTTGGGGCCAGACACAGTCCTGCATAGTGAAAATACTTCAGCTCAATCAAACATTTTCTGTGGTATAGCTGTTTATTGGCAGCACATAGACTTAGTCTTGGAGAGCTGATCACAGGCAGGCAGATGTAATATATCATAGAAACTGCCATGCTTGGCACTTCTAGGTGGTATCTGGGTATTTGTTGTCTCTGCAGGAAAAAAAAGAATCTTTGCTTTGCTATAGCTTTCTCATTGAAACTGTAGGAAGCTTGTTCACTGGGAATGGCAGCTGCACTGGTGTTAAACTTGTCAGTGCAGGGAGAGCTGCATTCCCACATACAAGCCCATTAGATAACTCATCTGCCTTTAAAGTCATCTTGGCATTTATTTCAAAGACTCATTTGATTATGTGAACACAGGTGTTCTTAATGCTGTCATTCTTAGCTCTTCAAAATTCTCATTAGTGTATGGATTGCAAAATTTGACCTTCTTATTTAAGAAATTAAATCTGTCCTGCCTAGGTCCTCACAGATATTTAAGAAAGTAGTCTGTATTCCAGTAATCCCTGTTCTGCTTAAGTAGATGCAAATGACTCTCTAGCAGGTGGCTTAGTGATCCAGTACAACCAACATTTGCATATCTATTTTGAGCTAAGTTACTGCTTCGTGACTGCTCTTGTCCTTGCAAGTAAGTTACAGTTCTAAAGATGCTGCATACAAATGTGGGACTTTGCTCAGTGTAATAAACCAGTTGGCTGGCACCATTTAAGAACAAACACTTTAGAATCTTCCTCAGTCCTTTAGAGGGGAAAAAAAAATAGTGACTGGAATGTATAAGTTTTCCTGAAAAAGATGTTTAGTTTAGGCCTGTATTTTTTATTGATGTGATGAGTGATATGAGTGATGCCACCAACCCACTGGAGGAGAAGGCAATTGCATCTACTTATTGTCTGTGAAAGATATATTCTCTTATGTCTGTTTGGCAAGACAAAATTACTTTTGAACAATAACAAATGATTCTGAATAAGGATAACTTAAATTTCAGTCACTGTTTCTGCAACTGAATTACAAATTGGGAAGTGCTTTGCCTGAGTGCTTAAACTAAAAAAAAAAAATTTAAGCCTGTCAGTCTTCTTCATGCTGGGATTACATGGAAAATCTCCTTTCTGTTGATTTATTTTTCTTGTGCAATATCCATGTGTTCCTAGGTTTTCTGTAAAGAAAACCAGGTAGCAATTCAATTGGCCTAAAAGAACAACTTCAAACATTTTAACTGGACTGCTGAAGGAGGCAGAGAGGAGATAGTTGTGCATTATGAGCTAAACGTGCAAGGTTTCTCACTCTCCTACCTTTTTTTCAGAAAATGTTTCATTCTGTTTTTCCCCTCATTCTTTTTGTTCAGGCCTTCATGACTTAAACACTGCTGCAGACAAGGTTTGGTACTCAGCAGGGTTATGGACATCGTGATCAGACAGCGGTTTCGGGGTTTGTCAGAAAGCTTTTGGTGGCTTTTCTCCTCAAGATTATAAAGCTATAGTACCTGACAATTCATTGGAAACTGAGGGTTTTGCCAAAATCCCAGATTATCACAGTTCAGCCCATGGAGGCTTGGAGATTAGTCACTACATCTTTGCTATTTCTTTGTCAACATTAAGTCCCTAAATTGTAGTTCATTTCTTACCCTTCCTGTTGCTGCAATTGTTGAGCACCAAAATACAATGGACAATGGTAAGGGGACAGGCTAAAGAGGAGTAATGGTCACCGCAAGCTCCTCTGCATTGTATTTCAGTTTCCTTGCTTGTTTGGGTAAGGATAAAGGCATTAAAGTATGGCAAAGAGATGTGGATTCTGCATCTGTCTCTGTCACCAAACTGCCATGTGGTTTTGGGGAAGTCACTTCACTCTCTGTGCTGCCCTCCTACTGCTTACAAAGGAGGAATTCTGGGTTCCACTTTCCTTTGAGGGGTACATTGAAAACCATAGATACTGGTTTCTGTATGAGAGCCCTGGATTAACTTATTTTCTGTATAGTGTAATGGGATGGTCATAATAATTCTCCTTATTAAGAAAAATATGAAAAGGAAGGTAAAAGTAGGTTGTGCTTCACAGCAGCCTTCTCCACTTCAGTGGAGAAGGATCTCTCTTGGATATCTCCAAGATCTACCTACAGCACCCTAGAACTTCCTATTAAAAAAAAAAAAAATCTAGCCAATATAATTTGAAATTCTTATTTGTTTTGAAACAACTATAATTTGTGATGTTAATATGTGGGTAGCTCTAGCCAGTCTCAAAGCATTTATATACTCCCAAAGTGAGTGTGCTTTTGACTATTTATAGTCTACTTATGGGAAGGATTTGTCACCCAGTGAAATTTGTCAGTAAAAGTGGTGTTTGAAATTAATGTCTTCCAAGTCATGATTCAAATTATGGTCCTTCTGACAAAGAATTTGCATTGTCCATCTCCTTCCTGACCCATTCCCTGCTGAAACTTGGGGTTGACCAGGTGACACTCACGAGCCAATCTCTAAGACTCTGCCAAGTATAGGATATACAAGTGTGTTAAGTACTTTGTAAAGCAGCTCCATTTAACTAACAACTTTTAATAGAGTATCTGAGGCAAAATCAGTGTATAGAATAGTTTTACCAAACATGAAGATAGTAAAGTTTAAAGTTAAGCTTCCAAAAGGCATTTAGTGGTGGAAGGTGGGCTCAGGCGGTGGCTCTGTTGAAGAGTACTTCCTCTCGCTGAAGTAATATAAGAAATACTGGTGGCTTTGTTCTTCACAAATCAGCCAAGGTCACTGGCTTTTGAATCAGTACAATCTGCAAAAACAAGCAGAGGGCCAGAAATAAATTGAAAGCAAAATATTGCCTTGGTATGGCCACTGTCTAATATACAAGCAGGTGTAATATTTGGAGCATGAGTAGGTGGTATGACCTATTGGATATTGATTCAAGAGAAGGCTTAATGTATAAAGATTTAAATCTTTTTTGGAAAATCACTTTTTTCTTTGGTATTCATCACCTGCATCTCAATTCTTAACTGTATTTTGGTCTATGGCTTATTTGTAACATCATTGCAACATAAAGGTCAAGTCTTTGAGGTGGATTGTAGTGCTGTTAGTGCTAGTCAAATACAGAACAAAAAAACTTGCTTCAAAAAATTTAAAATGTATTGTCTTCAAAAGTAGCATCATGAGTTACTGGCGTTTTTTTCCAATAAAGTCCTGTACAAATGCTGAAGAAACAACAGAAATACATCTGTAGTGAGTGTTGAGAGGCAAGGAAATTGTATATGACAGGATGTCCCAGCCTGTATGCTTATAAAGCCAACTGCTCCAAGCAGTTTCTTTAAAATCAATGCAGGTTATAAGTATAGAGCTACATAACTGGCTGTTAAATGGCAGTTTTCTTAGCAGTTCTCTTTCTACTAAAAATACCCTATTTTTGAAAGTAACTCTGTAATGTTTTTTCAGAGTAATTTTTAAAAAGTGCTTGGATGATGTTAGAAAATAGCTGAAAGTGCATATATTATTTTTCCTATATATGTGTTATTGTACTTTTGAGGTGTAAGAAAATGAGAGAATTTACCCTAAGAAAAAAGTTACAAGAAGCTTGTTACAAGACAAGGAAATTGCAAATAGGTCAGTCCTAACCACAAATAGAGAAAGCAGATCGTATGGAAAAGCCACCTTAGAATTAATTTAAATACAGGTGAACATGTGTGTCCATTACATAGTTATTTATACACACGTTATTTTTGTACATGACTTAATGATTCAAGCATTAATTAAAAGCTGTGCATAAGACTTTTTAAGAACTATATGATTTAGATCTTGTTTTCAACAATAATATTGGCACTCATAAGCTTTTATTTCTGTGAAAGGTAATGGAACATACAACTGCTCCAAAAATCTAGCGTTGTATTTGCAAAAGGAATTTTTTTTTAATTCATGCTTGTTTAAATGCTATTTGAAAATGATTGTTGTATTAAAATGTATATGCATGAAGAAGCAACATTAAGAACCTTTTACTAGAGTATTTTTTTCTGCCTTGCTGCCACTTCCATATACCTGGCACAGTGACCTGAACACAGCAGAGATTGAGGGGGGTTTCATCTCTTGAGTCCATGCCTTAGGCTGGAGGTAGATTAGATGTCATAGGTGCAGATGTCCTGGAACCTGGTGGAAATGCTGCAGCTGTGTGATGGTGACATCTTTGCTGGCATACTTTGTCCTTTGTCAGGTCAAAGCGATTCAGGAAATACTATGGAGGGATAGTGAGCCAAAGTTCATATGGCTGTTTCTGCTCTGGTGGCCTCAGTGAGAGCTTCTCAAAGGTTGAGGCTGTTTGAGAGGGGCTGCTTGGTGCTTTCTGTACCTTTTCCAAACTGTAGTATGTCCTGCTTATGGTTTCCATTAACTTCCACTAAATAAGCATGAAGGGCATATCCCATCCTTGATATCTACAAGAAATATTAGCAATAAGGTTTAAAAATACGTTGGTGCGAAGTCCCTTGACAGATCATCTACTAATCACCAGGTTCAAATGAGCACGGGGAAATCCTGCCCAGGAATACCTACTGCTGCATGGTTTCCTCTGCAAAGCACACCCAGTCCACTTCCTGTGGGAGAGAAGCCAGCCCTGGAGGGTCAGTCCTCTGAAGTAGCTAGTCACAAATATTCCAAATGTGCAAAAGGCCTGTGGTCTCGCTGTGTACCAGGGAACACCAGGACAGGGTTGATATCAATGCAATTTAAAATACCAGCATGCTGTGTCCACAGCAACAATTGATAAAATGATGGTGCTATATATTGTCCCTAGTTTTACAGACAGGGTTGTGGTAATAACACAGATGAGATGGTTCAGACATGTGTCTGCCTGGTGACTTAGGAATGCAGAGCTGCTCTACCCCTGCAGCACTGACCACAGCTAACTTTTAGGTTCACTGTTGTCTTTCTGCCAAATTTCAACTTCCTGCTATGAACCTTCACAGCAATCTTCACGAGCGTGCAAGGAAGCCTGCCTTTGTTGCTAGTTTTTATTCTGGAAAGTATCTGATCTTTTGAGGGTATTTTCTAATTGATCTTGGGCAGAGAAGGAGCACGGAAGATTTCAGACCTTAAAGGTTAAATGTCTGACAAAGTTACAAGCAGCTGTAAATGGTGGGTATGATGGAAAGTATTAACTTGGTGTAACAATGGATGGAGTAGTAGCAACGCCTATAACTGTAAGTGACAAAACAGAAAGGAAAACTACATTCTAAGGGATTTAAAATTATTTTTTTAAACCTGTCCCAGATTGTCCCCTCCCATGTTAAAACCCACAGGAGGGGATTTCTGCTTGGAAACTGCTACATGGTGATCTGCAGACCTCTTCCAGACTGACTCTGCCCAGAGGCAGAATCTCTCTTTCTGCTCTCCAAAGGGCACAGATTTTTTTTTCCCTTCTCTGTGGGCACACATGCCTGAGGTAACTTGTTTTAGGTCCTGCCTGAAGGACCTTTCTCATCTCTCACCTAACGCCTGCACTCAGTCTGTTTTCCTTGGAGACACTTTTGCAGCTGTCTTGGTTTGTTGGGAACAGTCTCCAGAATGGAAAAGGGAGAGATATGGAAACTATGCAACCTTCAGCCCCTCTGCTGCCCAGGTTATACAGAAAGGGAAAGGGACAGCAGACATGGCTAAAAAGCAGATCTGTCTTGGGTGCAAGGAAGCATCTGCACAGTGTGAAGAATGTTAATACCTGGCTGCTGGCTTGATGCTTTTTTTTTAAGCACTACAGCTGCCCTTCTGAGGTCACTAAAAAACCTAAATGAAATGGCAATGTTATATTAATTTTCTTTTTTACGGTATGATATTTTTAATATAACTTTTGGCAGCATGTACTAAGAAGCAGAGATTTTTCACCGAAATGCGGAACCTCAGAAGAAAGTCTATTTGTCCCAAAGTGGCATGTTGTTTCATGACCTTTCACAGATGCTTCATGGATTTGTCATCCTGAGCTACAGAATTGCTTTTGTTAGGATGTAGAAAGAGCTCTACTTGCAGAGCTGTTGGTGATATGACTCATGGTCCCACTGCATAGACTTGGACTAGTGCAATAGCTGGAAGAGGGCAGGATTTTTTTTTCTTTTGCAGTGTGTGTTGTGGTAACAAAGCAGAGAAACTGCAATAACCTTTGCTTTCTCTTCCTCCAACAAGTGGTAAAAGTCTTAATATACTCCTATGAAAAAATAGGGGTGATGATCTGTATTAAGGATTTATTACTTTACCAGTTACTTGAATTTCTCTCAAGATTACACAAAGGGCAACTAAAGTGGGTTTTATTCTTATTCAGAGAAGGGTCTAGGCAAAGCCAGGTAACAAAAAAGCAAATTCAAAACAAATGACAACACTGTGAAAGAATCTTCACTTGAAGAGTCCTCACAAAATCGTCCAGTTTATCGAGAAACCACAGCTTGGGATTTATCTAACATGTTTATTATTTTTAATATCCAGTAAGTGTTTTTCAGATACTTGTCCTAGAAAATGAGGGAAACATTCCTCTGACCGCTTGCTGAAACTCTCTTTGGACATTATGGAGCCATCTCTATCCTCTCCCTAATGACAGAAGGCACCCTTTCAGGCCAGCCAGCCAGCTGAGATACTTCAAAGTGCTTCTCTCCAGGTTGTAGGACAGAAGTAAAGAGTGGGTCAAGCCACTGTTCTGGACTGTAGAAACCTAGCTGAGGACAGAGTTGGACTTAGAGGGTAGAGGCACGTTTTTGGACCCAACTGAATGGTCTTTAGTGTCTGAAGGCCACTGCAGTGCAGCAAATGAAAGTACTGCAGTACAGCAATGGAAAGATAAGCTTCCCTCTAGGGAATGAGTTACCTCATCTTTGTAAGTGTCTGTCACTTACAGCTTTAGTGCTACCTGGGGGCAAGGCAGCTCTGATGCAAACAGCTCCACTACCTTCCCAGCTACATCCTTTTATATCACCCCTGGGTCCCTACTGACTCCCCCTCTTCTCTCAGCCTGCATTTTAGGGAGGGCTGGGGATCTGGTCTTGGGAGTCTTCATGTAGATACCCTCCATGCTTCTGTTGTTTTGAGCTAAGTAGTTGTATTAATTAGTTGATGCTCCCAATAAGAAGACATATGTTGTATTTTGCCCCTATGTATTACTGAGAGAAGGGAATGATTGTGGACACCGAAGTGTAAGTGGGGGCAAAACTTTCCATAAGGATCCCTGCAGCAGTGATGCACATGGCAGGAGGTGCTCAGCTCAGCCTTTGCAGGCCTGGCCAAGTCTGGATGGTTGTGATCAGAAGTCATACCTGATGTTGGGAAAGGTAACGTCAGATGCAGCCTGTACAAGTCCTCACGGAGAGTCTTAGCCTCCTGCCTCATGTCATCCTTTTCAGAGACCCATTTCTTAGGGATGCCTTCTTGGTTCCTGGGAGGACAGAAAGAAAAGCAGGGGGACAGGGGTGTGAAATCAAGTGGGTTGAAATGTGATGTTTGTAGTTATGGGGGAAAACCTCTAAAAAGCTGGATTACAGCATGTAAATTCTGGCACTTCCATCCTTCTTTGGTATTGATGTCATTTTAAAGAATTAAATCTGATAATAAGTAACTAGGACATCAGAGTAGGAACTGAACCTCAAAACAAGCAAGTTCTAAATATTTGACTACTTCCAGGAGCCTGAGTGAGGGGAAGGGGTTGATTCACAAGGGGAGCAGCAGTAACCACAGTATAGCCATGAGCACAGAGGGTGTGCCCTGGCGTGTCCCAGAGCATGGCCTCTCTAGCATCTTGGAGATGCACCAGATGTTGCTTTTGATGTTTGCTTGCAAATGCCAGAGAGAAAGGCTGCCCTACAAGAGCATGTTTTCCTCATTTGCCCCACTGCTCAGTGTCAGCACTAGACCAGGGTACCTTGATGTGTTTCAGGGAGGACGTGGTGGTGGGGTGGCACAGCTTTGTGAGATGAGGGGTGTCACTAGAGGAACATGATGAAGGGGTTTCTGACCCCTCCCAAGAAATCTGTGCCTGGGTGGTCAATACACAGTTTCATGTGGATGTTATTGGAGATTTATCACCACTACTGCTGTTTTCTGCCTCGGGCATTAGCTTGGCTCTTGATTGCCCAAATTAATGCTGGCCTTCAAAGCTTTCTGCCTCCAGAGCTGCTAGTAACAGCCCACCTATTTTCAATTGCCAAAAATGTACGTGCCATGGATGGTGGCATGTTGGTGCTCTTAGTTTGGTAGCCAAGTACAATGTGTATTTTATGGTTCATTTACAGTCTCTGAGGTAATGAATGTTGATTTATGTCTTTCCACTGTGAAATCCTAGTCTTGTGGTGTCAAAATGGCAGGCCTGCTCCTGGGATACTACTAGAACCAGATGTAAGTACAGTCAACTTGCCACAATGCATATAACAAAATCATAGAATGATTTGGGTTGGAAGAGATCTTAGACATCATCTAGTTCCAACCCCCTGCCATGGTAGGGACACCTTGCTCAAGGCCCCATCCAGTGACAGAGTATTCACAGCTTCCCTGGGCAACCTGTTCCACTGTCTCACCATTCACAGAGTGAAGAATTTCCTTCTTATTTCCAATCTAAATCTACCCTCTTCCACTTTCAAGCCATTACTCTGCATCATATCACTACAGGCCTTCATAAAAAGTCCCTCCTCTTCTTGTAGGTCCTCCTCAGATACTGGAATGCTGCAATAAGGTCTCTGGAGTCTTCTTCAGGGTGAACAACACCAACTCTCTCAGCCTGTCTTTAGAGGAGAGGTGTTCCAGTGCTCAGATCATCTTCATAGCCCTCCTCTGGACCTGTTCCAACAAATCCATGTCCAGATCAGGATGTAGTACTCCAGGTGGGGTCTTGTACAGGAGAGGCAGAATCATCTCCCGTGACCTGCTGGCCATGCTGCTTTTGATGCATCCCAGGATATGATTTGCTTTCTGAGCTGCATTCACACATTGCTGGCTCATAGTGAGTTTTTCATCAACCACCCTGCCCAAGTCTTTCTCCTCAGGATTGCTCTCAATCCATACTTCACCCAGCCTGTAACTGTGCTTGGGATTGCACCACCCCAGGTGTAGGATCTTGCACTTGGCTTTGTTGAACTTCCTGAGGTTGGCATGGGCCCACATCTCAAGCCTGTTCCAGGTCTCTCTGGATGGCATCCCTTCCCTCCAGCATGCCAACAGCAGACTTGCTGAGAGCACACTCCATCCCACTGTCTATGTCACCAACAAAGATGTTAAACAGCACTGGTCCCAGTACCCATCCTTGAGGAACAAGACTTGTTACTGGTCACCACTTGGGCATTGAGCTGTTGATCACAACTCTTTGATCTTATCCACCCAATGGTCCATCTATCAAGTCTGTGTCCTTCCAATTTAGAGGCCAGCATGTCACACAGGACACTGTTGAAGGCTTTGCAAGTCCAGATAGATTACATCAGTTGCTCTTTTGTAAATGTGAGTTGCTCACTCACCTTTACAATAGCCCTACAGGGCAAAGAATAGAGCCTATTCCTAGTCTGCCCCTCAAACCTTTTAAATCCTTTCTAACAGAGGCAGCATGTCAAAGAAAGTGATGGATCTCTCAGCTGCAGAGTTCAGCCTCTCAGAGATTGCTGGTCTGCATGAATCAAGGTGCAGTGTCAAGACTGGTAGCTTTTTTTTTTTTTTTTTTTTGGAGAGAGGCCTCTTGAGAGTAGGATGGACCCTCTTCACCCTTGCTGCCCGTAAGGACTCCCCACTCAATCCTTTGAGCTGCTTGTATGGCAGCCACACCAGATGACTGAAGCTCCTAGTCTGGGGAACTTGGGTGGGGGATGTCTGGGACCAGGTGTCCTGCACCTAGGAAGGAGTAATGAAATGCACCAGTACAGGTTAGAAGGTGATCTGCTAGAGAGCAGCTCTGTGGAGAAGGACCTTGGAGTCCTGGTGGACAACAAGGTATCCATGGGACAGCAATATGCCCTTGTGGCCAAGAAAGCCAATGGTATGCTGGGGTGCATTAAGAAGAATGTGTCTAGCAGGTGGAGGTCCTCCTTCCCCTCTACTCTGCTATAGTGAGACCTCATCTGGAGTATTGCATTCAATTCTGGGCTCCCCAGTTCCAGAGGGACAGAGCTCTACTTGGGAGAGTGCAATGGAGGGCTATGAGGATTATTAAGGGACTGGAACACCTGCATTATGAAAAAAGGTGGAGAGGCGTGGGGCTCTTTAGTCTGGAGAAGACAGAGGGGATTGAATTAATGTGTATATGAGGGCTGGGTGTCAAGAAGAAAGAGGCAGCTTCTTTCCACTTGTGCCATGTGGTAGGACAAGGGGCAATGGATGCAAGCTAGAGCACATGAAGTTCCACCTCAACATGAGGAAAAACTTCTTTACTGTAAGTTTTACAGAGTACTAGACCAGGCTTCCCAGAGAGGTTGTGGAGTCTCCTTCTCTGGAGACTTTAAAGACCCATCTGGATGCATTCCTGTGTAACCTGCCCTAGATTCTGTGGCCCTGCTCTGGCAGGGGGCTTGGACTCGATCTCCAGAGGTGCCTTCCAACCCCTAATGTTTTATAATGCTATGATTATCTGCTTTGCTATGCTACGGTCCCCTTGCAGCACAGCCATGAACACTCGGGCAGCATTGTGCTTGAAGGAATTTTTAATCCAGTCTGGCTAAAATAAATCTGTGAGGCTTCCTGCCATGGAAGTTAGTATTGCTGTGTGATTAGGTGGCTGAGAAATCATAAAGCCATAAACTAAGCCATGGGAACTGCCATGGTAAGTCAGACCAAATTCCTTCTGTTGTAAGCAAAGATACTGAGATGCATACAGCAACGTTTCTTGTGGTATGTGCTCCCAGCTTTTTGGCTGCTTAGGGACATTTTGTTCCAGTCACTCTGTGGCCTGTACCTCCTGGCACTGCTTTGGTTGCACATAATATTGTCTTAACAACGATCTAGGGATTGTAGCTATGGATGAGCACTTTGCTGTGTTTATCAGCAGGCAGACAGTTGAAGGAATTTTGCCTGTGAGCTTGGCATGCAGGTGTCATGCTCTGCAGCAGGGAAAAGACTGTAAGAGTCAGATTTTAGCAGAAAAAACCCAGAAAAGTCAGGAAAAGAAATAGGAAAAAAAAAATTATCTGATTAATTTAGCATCTGTTCTTACTTACAGACTAAGCTCTTGTGTTGACTGGTTACCTCAGATTCAACATTCAGATGTAATGTGTGAATTATTTTTAACTCTAGCCTGGTAAATATCAACTATCTGCTACTCACATTGCCAGGCTAATGTGAATTCTTTAACCAGTAACAGCAAAAATATTTCCAGGACAGGAATCATCAGAAGAGGAGGGAATTAAAACATCCCAAAGCACAAGCAAGCACACCCTGACATTTCCCCAGTAGAAAAATCAGTCAGAAGGACGATGAACTCCTGAACTGATCTATGTCCCCTCAGTTTGGCCTCCCTGACTGTAAGCTGTAAGAAGCCTCCACCCGAGCAGGCTGAAAACATCTGCTACACAACAGAATCTTTTCTCTGCACATCCCCACCTGCCTTCATTTTCCTGATTGCTGGGTTTATATGAATAAGCTGTCAGGGCAGCTGTCTCTTGGGCAGTCCCTGCCCATCAGTATAGCTTTATTGACAAAGCACCTGCATTTCCTATGTGCCCAGACAGTTTGGTGACTGTCATGGGGTGGGTGTGATTCTAAGCCAAAGGAGTCTTTTGCCTGTAGTACATCCTTTATGCTTAAGAGCATCCTGCAAAGTCAAAATAGCCAGTCATAGAGAGAGGGCCCATTCCATAGTCCAAATGTTCTCTAACATGCTTTTTTAATTAGACTGTAAAGAAAACTAAATTCCTTCCTTCCTGCTCATATGGTTCTCCTTAGAGTCACCTTCTTTCCATCATCCCTCCTCCTCTTCCTCTAAAACAAAAGAAACATTCCTCATTTTGTTTCCAGGGGTGCTGCCTGCTTCCAGAAAGCAATGTTGCCTCTTTTCATATTTCAGACTCAAGAGATAAATGAGTCAGGTGAGACTTTTCAAGCAGAATATTTTTCCAGTAAAAGGAGCAACATTTGCATTGTTCCTTGTACTTGCTGCTGCCAGCAGGCTTTGCAGGGCCCCCCACATGGTGTGATGGTAGGCCAGGGCACCTCAAAGAGCTGGTGTTTTTGTTTGTATCTTGCTACAAGCATGATGGTACCAATTCTGAGTCACTTCCTTTGCCTGCCTTGCCATCTTGGCTGTGCTTCTGTGGGATATTATTAAGAATTTTTCTGCCAACTACACTGAGTTGCCATAATTTGTTTTTCTTAGGGCAAAAGTACTGCTGAAGATACTAGCAGAGAAATGTAATGTTTGTTAGTTACCTTAGTGGACCTAGCGGTTCAGAGTTGATTCCTCAGTTGATGATTTTTCTTAGTTAGATTTTTTTTTTTTTAAATGAATGGTTTAAGATCATTTACCATCTGGCAACTAAAGCCCTTGGGTGTCCACTCCTGTAATCAATGAGGAAGCTGGGCCAGAATTAAAAAACAGGAGTGGGATTGTGCACGTAAATGTAAGGAAAGGGAGAGGTGAACAAAAGGAAAACATCTCTAGCTAATAGAGTTTCACTTCCCATAAGAAAACCTTGAAAGATGGGGTAGATGTGCTTGGGCTCAGTCTCACGCAGAAGAATACATGGCCTTCGGTACAGGTGGGAGCAGAGCAAGATGGCAGTGCCATCCTTGCACCTCTGCAAGGATGCTGTTCTGCACAGCCAGGTAGGAGGAAAATCTCACTGTATGATGAGTTATGGGCCTCTGTCTTGCCAGAGGTGTAACACCTAAGTTGGAGCACTTGGATCTGGAGGCATATGGTCAAAAAGCGGGCTGAAAGATGTTTAGATCTGTGAGTGGGGTGGTTCAGGGTTTCCTGTGTGTAAGAAATAAGACTTTGAATATGTTTTTACATAGAGGGAGTTGCTCCAATGATGTCTCAGTCCACCTGCAGTTCTCCTTCTGGCTGGAATAGCCAAGATTCTGAATTTCAGCTGGTCAGATCAAAGGGATAACTTCAGTCAGTGTTGCAGCTGAGACCTGAGTCATGTGAAGACAGAGGGAAACAGTAGAGCCAGGCTGTACCATACCATTTTTTTTTCCATCTTGAAAAACATTATTAGAGACTTGAGTCATGATGTGATCTCCATCTATAACTATGTAAAATGCTATGTTCTGCTATATACTGCTATGATCTCTTCTCCTGCAGGTGCACTTCTTGTCAGGTGTTGGAATTCCTCTTTAAAAATAAATGTTCCTCTACTGCAGGATCTTTTGTCAGTTTTTTTTCTGCTAATAGGTTAGAAGCTAAGGAAACTTGGTTAAGTGCTTGTATTTCATATATAAGGTCTGTTCCTAGTCAAAAAAATGATTTATTTGTATATAATAAAATATATGGAAATAAATGGGGATGGTGGTGGTGCAGGGAAATCCTTTGACTAAGGAAAATAAATTATTCATTCAATTTTAAAGGGATCTATACGAGATATGGTCTTTTCTGGTGACAAAGTGGTAATATGGAGTGCTAATTCAAAATGGAAATGGCTATCTTGCCAATAGATTGCAATTAGCCAAAAATGTATACTTGGAAATTTGCATTTTCTTAATCCTCTTACATAAAAATATATTGCCATAATAAGTGTTTAACATCACATTTGTAGGAATTTGATCCACTTTAAACCATAGTAAATTCTGTACATGAAAGTTGCTTACTTTGTACCACTCTTCCTAATACTCTGCCTGCCTGACATTCTACTGTGCCCATATGTTCCATCCCTGACATGTAAAAATATAACTTCAAGGTGTGCTTTTTTTTTTTTTAAACAAAACCCTTGTATTTTGTATTCCAAGGAAGTCAACAAAAAAGAAAGATTATAAGAATTCATTTGCAGATTGTATGCAATATGTACCTGCATGGATTTACAACATGAGTCTCTTCATTGTGTGTAGTTACAAGTTTTCAGGGTCAGGTCAAAGAGAAGATCAATGAGTTAGTTTTAAACGCAACAATCCTATCAGTTAGAAGTAGATACAAGTTTGCCAGATGATTAAAGAGTACACTTTAAAGTAGCTGATTTAGGGAGCTAATATTCATGGGGGGGGAGGGGGAGAA
>JANHGN010018416.1:0-91105 GCA_024605025.1 Megaceryle maxima
TATATATATACACTTTTATATTTAACATACAGAAAATAAAAGTTTGACCAGTTAGTGTTGTGGCTACACAGCTAGGGAAGTTTCCTAAAGCATCTTTCAGGATACTGTTCTTAAAATCTGCTAGTTTAGGTGCAATATTGTAGGTAAAACACAGACTGCAATCACCTGAGCTGAAGAAAGACACCTGAAAGCAGTGGGGAGCTTGTAATGAAGCATACAGACAGGTCACAGCTCCAGCAAGCAATTGGCAGTAGCTGAGGTGCATTTACATGGATACCCAGCAAGCAACCAACACATGGTTTCTGAGACACCTCTGCAATGCTTTATGCCAGCTTAGGCAAGCTCTGATTCCACTTCACCCTTTTAAACAACTGTTCCCTCTTGCTCTGTGTGTTGATGAAGCACCCATCAGCTCATCACTAACTCTGTCCTGGCTGGGCAGTGTGACTGAAGACAGAGGTCTGCATCTTGCCCTCCCAAGAACAAACAGTGGGAGAACACTGTCTGTCACACACTGACCATGTCAGTCAACAAAGTCTCCAAATGCTCTTGCATCGCAGGTCTCCACATCCTCTTTTCTATACTGGGCCTCATGATCCCCCACCTGAAGTCCTGGACTCATTTCTCCAGAATTCCCTGGAGATTCAAGAGGTTGGGCTCCCCAGTAATCACTCCCAAGTAGCTCATGCCTTAAGCAGCAAGTGTTGTCGGGACTGATCCTTTCCACAGTGACCTGCAGCCTGTGCTTGTTCAGATGACCACAGGAGTCTCTAAGAGGGACCACATCTATCTCTTTATGAGACAGGCAGGTGATAAACCACAGCTTTTCAGCAGTCAGCGAGGTGGCTGTGCCACCAGAGAGGAATAATATGGTAGATTGCTTTTGTCAATGAGCCCTATACTCTTTGAGTTTGGACTCACCTGAGCACTACAGTTGTGTCATAGACCTGGGCTCTCAGAACAAGAGGATATGTGCTCAGACCATGCTGTCCTGCAAAAGAGTCTCATTTTGCACAAGGAAATAAATACTTTCTCCGCAACTGCCTATGCAGGACCCCAGAGGGAACCGAATTGCACAGTGGTTGAACGTTACACCTATGGGAGGCATTGTGGATCTGTCCTTCCCTCTGGCTGCAGAAGCACCAGTTGGAGAGTACACCATCAAAACACCGGATCGCACACATACCTTCAGGGTAGAGGAGTATGGTAAGAGTCTCAGGGAGCTGATGGCAGCAAAGAAAAACATATCACTCCCAGCTCCCTCCCTCACATAGAGCTGGATGGGCCATGCAGCTGTGAACATCTGTTTGAGTTGTGCTAGCATCTGAGATGAACCTGCCAGTACATGTAATGATTGACTTTCACTCAAGCCCACTGGCTTTTTCCTCCCCTGGGACAGGAGGATGGACTGAGGCACTGCCCCAAAGCTGCACTTTGGGGAGCAGACCAAGGCTGTCTGCTGCCACCACACTCTCTTTGGCTGGTCTGCTCATGCATTGCTGACAGGCCCTGTGCTGGTGGCAAGGGAATAAGAAGAGAGATTTCTTTTCTGTGAACAACCATTTGGGGACATTTGAAACAAATGAGCGCTCTCTATTCTTGCTGAATTATATTTCTCTTGCTTTTTCACAGTGCTGCCCAAGTTCAGTGTCTCCATCCAGATGCCTCAAGTGGTCACCATCTTGGAGGAGAACTTCCATCTCCATGTCTGTGGCATGTAAGCTGACTTATCGTGACAGAAAATGCATTCTCACTTGTCTGGAAACTGCACAGCTATCAATATTTGAGCTGAAAATGGTCTCTACTAACCCTACACCCACCTCAAAATCTGATACCCTGGCATCCTTTGCTAAGGTAGTCTCCTGTACTCTCAGCTTTCTCCATATTCTGTCTCCTTACTTCTTCCCCTGTGAGTCTGAAAATGTGGCAGTGGATCCCTTCAGTGGGGCATGTGTCCTACAATACAGTACCTCTGTTGCATTGATTAGTGCAAGTGTGAAAGGAGTAATGACTCAATCTGTGGCCAGCACAACGTCCCCCAGCACTGTCTGGTGGGACTAGTGTTGACTTGGAGAGAACCACTGCCTTCTGCCTCAATCTGATGAAGTCATTTTAACTTCTTGGTCTCTGATGAGCTTATGAACTATGAAGATGCTGCAGGTTGTTGCGTTATATAGTGGGAAACCACAGGCTAGAGCTACTATTTTTCACCCTTGAGCCACTGTTTCTGTATGTGAGTGCTAAGTTCTCTCTGCTGTGTTTGCAAGGTACACGTATGGGAAACCAGTCCAAGGTAGTGTGGAGGTTGTGGTGTGCCGAAAACATATCCGCTATAACCAGAAGTCTCCCAAAGCCAAGCACAGTATTTGTAAGAATTACACCGGCGAGGTGAGCACGTGGGACATCCAATCCACTTGAGAAAGAGAGGAATGGGGGCAGAGAGGGAAGAATACTAAAGGAAGAAGTGGTACAGACATCAGCTGTTGAAGCAGCATGCTCTTTGCTTGGGGATGAATGACTGATAGGACCTTAACTCCCCAGTGTAGCTATCTTAGCCCCTCTCAGTAATTTCTCTGACTGCACTTAGATGCACTCAGATGCATTCAAAGGAAGAAGCATCTGTAGGCAAGCTAACTATTACAGACTTGCCTACAGAACAGGCATTGGAACAGGGCAATAAAAATCACAGTGTTCACTTCCACTGGATGCTTTTTGGCACCACCCTTTAATCTGGTGTAAACACCTATGTGCTGTTTCCCAGAAACAGCAGGTTTGGAGACACAGAAATTACCTCTTGTGTCTAAGCAAGCAATTGCAGTTCAGCACATTTTACTCATTCATTACTTTACTGACTCATCTCTAGAGTTAAATCCATGCATCTATATATGTTTACATATTTTAAAGTAACCCAGCACATATCTCAAAGATAAATCCTGCCCTAGGAGAAGAAATCATGTTGTCAGGGAGAAAGGACAACTCATGTTTGCTACTGGCAAATGAGCACGTGAAGACAAGACACATGCAAAACAGCATCTCCTATTAGTGACTGCTCCACAGAAAAGAAGTACAGTCCATGCCAGTATGGAAGTTGCTCCTTTAAATAAAGAGTCTTAATCTTACATTTTTAGACTTCCAGGTCTTGGGTTTGATCTACACTGCAGAAGGGATGAATGCATTCATGACTGGTTAACAGATACTATTTCACATTCCCAGACAAACAAGGACGGCTGCTTTGCCACTGAGGTGAATATTAAGGTCTACCACCAGAAGCGTGGTGACAGATATGATTTCAACCTGGAAGCTCTGGCTTTTCTGAAAGAAAGTGGAACAGGTAGTTAAAACTGATCCTACACTTCATGGGAAAGATTGTACTTTACACTCATACAGCATGCTTGTCTTTGGGTTTTCATCTCTAAGACTCCTTATGGATCTTTGTGTCTTCCCATCAAACCACTGGAGCTTTCTTCACTGACTCCCAGAGGGTCAAGGATTCAGAGGCTTGTGTCTTCCCTGGGAGCACCATGGCAGCATGGATGTTCTTGTGTACCATACCACCCAGGTGTGACTCACACAGGACATGTGAGTTCTCACAGTTGCAGGATGGGCTTTATGAGTATGCCTGTTCCTACACAAGCTGTTGTGGCCAGTCCAACTCTAGCAGCCACCTTGGTTTGGCAGAGATGGGCAAGAGCTGCTTTTTCTCATCTTCTTGACAGAGTAAAAATGTGCACAGAGGTGGGCCAGGCCAGCTTCTTTTGTTCTTGAACCATACTTTAGAAAAGTCCATTGTAATGAGGAGATATTCAGAGCAACCAGTGATAACCAAGGCCCTGACTGTGTACTGTTAATAGGTGCTTACCAGATTTATCTCCATATTCCAGAGAGGGAGATGATCCTTTTTGTCCAGAGCTACTCTTAAATATCCCACCCTGTAAGGATTCCTCTCTTATAAAATTTTACAGACCCTTCCTTACAAGAAAATGCTTTGCAGCCTCTTGCTGAAAGCAGTGATACACGTTCACTCAAAAAAAAGCAGTGATTTCACATGGGCACCACATGACAACAGGCTGTAAACCAACATGGTGGGGGCAAGGAAAAATGTTTCATTCTAGTGACTCTGCTGTGAGAATGGGAGGAAAGTGGACAATTATGACTAGGATCATCTTAAAGTCAGAAAGAGCATTTGAGACCTGTCTGGCAGAGACCTCCGAACAGACTGATGTCATTCTGGCAGGTCAGACCATAGGAGGCACTACTGCCAAGTGTGTGTTAAATGACTCCTGAAGTTACATGCTAGTCCCCTATAAGTGATAGTCCATCCCTTCCCTCAGTCCATCCAATCTTGCTGCCTTTTCTCAGATGTATGATACTCACCTCCTGTCTTTCCTAGGGGTGGAGGTCAACACCACTGAAAACTGCAAGGTCACTTTTGATATCACAACTCTCCAGTTCTGGGGGTCAAGCTACTACTATCAGCAAGGAGCTCCCTACTTTGGAAACGTAAGTGAACAAAGCAGAAACATGGAAAGCCCACCAGCTGGGCCTAAGGAGATGGTGGGTGCAGAAGTACTGAGGGGTCCCCTTGCTCTGAGCTGCCCAAAGCTGCTAACACAGTCCTTTGTCCCAGTGTCTCTTTTGAAGTCTCTACCAATAGGTAATCCAAAGGTGTGACCACAGATAGGGCACACGGATTTCCCAGATGAGATAGATGGCTGCTGCATACACGGGGAATAGTTGGAGGAGTTAGAGTTCACACTGAGAGTCCCTTTTTAGACAGGGGAACTAGGACTTGTACTGGGAGGTAGATTTTCAGTCCTGAGGCCTCCAATTCTCTGACTGTTGTCTGCATCATTACAGCTGGAGCTCAAAAGTGCCAATGGGACATACCTGAAGAACAAGGAGGTGTTTCTTACAGTGTCCTATGGTAGCAGGAAGCAGACCAAGACCTACTTCACAGATGACACTGGGATGGCTTCTTTTACCCTAGAGACATCAGCATGGGACAACAGCAGTAAAGTTCTACTACAGGTTAAGCCAAATAATTACATTGGATTTGGCTAGCCCTAAGCAATGCATTCCTCAGTCTATGTCATTGTCTTAGTCTAGCCAGGGAGATGGACACATGGAGCAGTGGAATGACAGATCTAGGGCAAGACAAATAGCCCATAGCAGAGCCAGTGTTCTGGCCTCTGCTGCCATACACAGGCCTTGAGCAGTAAGGAGACATGAAGAGAGCTGGGGCACTGGACAGTGACCCCATGAAGTTGTGACTGAGTTCAACCTACATAGCACCTCTATCTGAGATGGGCTTTGTGGGACTGGGCAGGGTTAGAGAGCAAAAGAACAACTCTCACATGGTATGGTACAGAAAGGTAGGAAAGGAACTGAAAAAAAACATTGGAAAATACATGTGTAGAAGAAAATGTCAGTGACCAGTTTGCATTATGTTTCCTCATAGCATGAGTTAGGAGATACCTGGAATAGAAGAGACAGAAAACTTAGGAGATGAAGTAAGGAATCTGGCATAGAATAGGCAGCAAGGACGTAAGGAGCTGAATGGGGATCCACCAACAAAGAATTGACAGAGAAATGTTTGCATCTGTTTTACCATGAACAAAGGAAGGCTCCCTTGTCTGGTTGTAGGGGTGGGTTTCTAATACCTGTCCTATCTAAATTTCAAGGTCAAGGCACTTCAAGGCAAGCCCTGTCTCTTTATCAGAGTGCATACAGTATGTTAGTATATGGATCCTGACCTTCCTGCAGGTTGGCAGGATGTTAATATCATAGTCTCAGTGTAGATGACCAAGGCTATTGATCTTCAGTTGTCCCCTCCCACCTCTACCCTATGGATCAGGGAAAGTGCTAAAAGGAATGCAGTGTGCAAGTGGAATAACACTGAACAGTGAAATACATCATTAGGGTGGATCTGTGCTGATACTTTCCCCACAAGTACCATGTAGAAGCAACAGGTTTGGTGGTGTGATTGAGGGACAAATAAGCTTCTCTATACAGCCTAATGATCTGGCTTGCTCCCATGGTTGCAGGAGCATTGCAGAAGTTCAGGCTCTAGCCCAAGCCCTAGGAGTATACAGCTCACTGCCTCCCGATTAGGTGGTAGGTTTATCCCGGGGCGTGGTGGAGTAGCCTATGTCAAGCTTCACAGACACTTAGACTGAGCCTGGCTTAGGTTAGTTAGGGAGAGTTCAGGACCCACCAGCCAGACAGTCTTGGTTTTGTCATGGGGAGAGCTGTACGAAGTCTTCAGACATCGAGCCACCTTTTCTGTGCCACAGGCAAAGACCCAGCCGGAGGACTTAAGCAGTCGAAATGTGAGGGTGTCTTACGGCACTGCCTCCCTCACACTGAGGGCCTTCTACTCTTCCAGCCGCAGCTCTGTGAGGATCCAGCCAGTGCAGGCGACGCTGCCCTGTGGGGATGTGCAGCAGGTCACTGTGCACTATCACATCCTAGCCACAGAGCTGGGGCATGGGGCTTCCAGAGCAGACTTCTACAGCCTGGTGAGTGCACGGCAGTGCTGGCAGCAAGGTCAGCTTTGCGATGGGTCTGTATCAGCACAGGGGCTTTTGCTGGCCCAGAGATGTGGAACACAGGCACTGCCAACCCTTTGCTCTGTTCATTACCTTTCAGGTTTTGGCCAGAGGGTCGCTTGTACATCATGGCCAAACGACAGTACGTCTTGATCCATCGTTAGGTAAGAACATGTAAACATGAGGACCAGATTAAGGACCCAACAGGAAAGCCCTTCCAGCCTAAATGGGGAAGGAGAGAAAAGAGATCTGAGAACAATGGAAAACAAATCAGGCACCAAAAAAAATCAAGAGGAAATGTCAAACATGCTATCTCTCTTCTGTTTTTTTAACACCCCCCCCTTATTTTTTTCTGATCATACAATTAAATTGTTAGAGTTTATCTGAAATCAAGAATTAACAGAGAAACTTGGAAATTTCTTTTCCGAGTGCACACTGTTGCCAAGATGCTTCATGGTGTAACTGCTACAAAATGGCACTACCCTACCTCTTGGTCTAGGTGTGGCCTCCCCAGAAGCCAAGCAGAATTATTTTTAATCCAAGTAACTGTACAGAAATACTATAGAGGATGAGCACATTGCTGCTGTAATCCTTGGAGACAGACTTTCTTGCCTCTTCCTGTATTTGTTTTATTTGTACTTCTTCCTTCAGAACAATATAGTGGGGTTTTCAATATCACTCTGCCCATTGACCGCATCTCGCCCATGGCTACCCTCTTTGTTTACACCGCCTTCCCTGATGGACAAATGGCAGCTGACACCTTTAGTCTGAAAGTCTCCAAATGCTTCAGGAACCATGTAAGTATTGCACAAAACATAAGGTGGGCAGGTAGGCTGGAGAGCAGCTAATTAACTGCAAAATGTCAATAGATGTCCAGCAGAACCCAGTAGACACAGTCCCCCCTTTTCTTCTTCTATCAATATCTTCAGTCCCTCTTCTGCTGTTTCAGGTGAAGCTTGGCTTCTCAGACACAGTGGCTCTCCCAGGATCAGCTGTCCATCTCCATTTGGAGGCTGCACCAGGCTCCCTATGTAGCATTCGTGCTGTAGACCGGAGCGTCCTTCTCCTGAGGCCAGAGGCTGAGCTATCCAAGGATAGTGTGAGTCTCTTTAGTGATGAGCCTTGCTAATATTGGAGAGATGCCTTTTGAATAGCTAGTTGCAGGCACTGGTTAGTAAGGTATAGTGGATATGACAAGTACTTGATTGGGGATAGAACATGGCTTAATGAAAAAAAAAAAAAATGAAGGCCAACATCAAACATCAGTCAAAATCTCCATTCTCTACAGGGGGATCTAATAGAATAACTCACTGTCATCCCCAAGTACAGCCTGTAGTCACATGCCTGTTAAACTTTGGGTGCTCTGCCACAGTGGCAACCAGATGGCAAGAGACTTCCATCTCCTCGCCCAATTCATGACAGTGTTCTGGAAAAAAAAGTTATGTTAAAAAAAGTCATGCCCAATGTGTCATGGGCTCCATGTCTTTGCTACCCCTCATATGAACCAGAGAGTTTGTCCATTCACAGACTGGACTCTAAGAGGTGCCTTGGCAGTGGAAGGATACTGTTTCTCCTCTAGACCTGGGTTGCATTGAGTCTAAGGACCCCTGGAATGCCTCTTGACAATGTCTTGGTGGATCCACAATATGCCTTCAATCATATAAGAAGCTATCTAATGACCCTTACAGGGGAGGTGTCCTCATTGTATGCATCGAGCTCATGAGCTAGAAGTGGCCACGGGTATGCAGCCATACCCTGGAAGGATTCATGTTCATCTCTGGTGCTATGCATCTAAAACTTGTGGAGGCTCTCCATGAAGCTCAAAAACCTTTGGGGTTGGTCTTTTGTGGCAGGCAGGATCTGAGCTCTGCCGCTGTGGTCACAGAAAATCCCTGGATAGAAATTAGAAACTTCCCACTTGTCACAGTGCCCTGTACTGCTTTCATTCTCTGTCTACAGGTGTACAATATGTTCAGCTATTCTCAGGAGCACCCCAGCACCCTTACAGACTATTACAGTGACTACTGCGCTATCCACAAGAGCCCAGGAAGCATTGATTCCCCTCAGACCACCCTTCCACCAGGAACGACATCACCGTTCATGTACAACAGATACTTTTATGCAGTGTCCCAGCCAGATGTTTATGAACTTCTGAAGGTAAATCTAATTTCCAGAAAACTGAAATATCAGAGCTGAGCCCCTTTGTAAGCCAGGTCAGCACTGAGTAGCTTCATTGATTGTCTTTTTCTGTAAAAGCTGGCAACTTCAGGTTCTGAATTTGCCAAGTGTCTGAGCTTGCCAAGCTTCTGAACTGAGATCTCTGACACTCCATGCTCCCAGGTTGATAAATTCCCATTGATCAACCAGATTCCTAGAGCTCAGCTCCTCATTTATCCCAAGCTTAAGACCCTCAGACCTTATATGGATTGGAAGAAGAGGGGAGTGTCAGCCTGAATCAGAGAAAAATGGAGGTTGGACAAGCAAAGTACCTGAAAGAAAAGGGCAGGCTGGGGAAAGAAAAGTAGAAGTGAATAGCAGGTGAAAAATGAGAGCAAGTCTGTGTCAAGGTGAGCAGAAAACTGTGGTGCCAAAATAATAACTTTGTGTCTGGGCACGCACATGTGAATGGTCACTCCCACAGTCTTGACTGGGAAGAGCCTCTTTTGGCATGAGGAGTCAGGACCAGGCTTTGGGAGCAGGGTGGTTCTGCATTCTCTCCCTGTATAAATTCACAGGTCAGGCTGAGGTACAACAGCACAGGTTGGCTGATATGCTGGGAGGTAGGGGCAGAGCCAGACCCTCAGATACACCACCCTCAGATACTGTGCTAATATCTACCTTCTTTTCTTCCCTTTCTTCCCTCCAGAATTCAGGTCTAACATTTTTAACCAGCCTTAAAATCAAGTCTCCAATTGAGTGCCGCACCCAAACCTCTTTCTACTATGACTACATGTGTACATCTCAATTTATCCTGTTTCTTTGTCAATCACGGGTAACATACAGGCTGCACTGAACGTGCAGTGTGATGAGAAACTGGGGATGGCTCCCAGAGATGAGTGGGAGGTTGCACAGGACATGTGCACCACAGGAAATGGGGGGAAGGGTGCTGACGTGTGGGTGGGCAATGAATTGCAGGGGTAGAGAGGTGGCTGCATGGGAAAAACCTGCTTAGGAGCTTCTGCTGACAGGCAGGCAGGTAGTCGAGGGAAAATGAGGCAGATGTCTTGGGTAGGAACGTCTCTGTAAGACTAGGAAAGCTCTTCCTGAAAACCAGAGAATGAGCCAAGTTTTGTGCTGGGCAGTATCTGGGCCTTAACTCAAAAGGCAAAAGTGAAAGCAGGTAGAGTTCCTCACAGGGGAGCACACGCACACTGGAATCCTCATGGTCTCCTGGATTGGCTCATGGAAGACAATAGTGAAGTAGGTTGAGGGCATCTTGGGAAGGACAAGGAGGATCAGAGTGGGAATGGGAGGGATGAAGAGCTGAGCTTTTGCCAGCTGAACTCTATCCTGATTTCACAGTTGCTCTGCCTTTGATTGAATGCTTGTATTCCCAATAGCTTATGACGAGCTGGCAGACTTGGACAACTTGGACCCAGAAGCAGATGCTGCTGTTGAACGTGCTGAGTCAGAGCATATTGAGCTGGGTAGAAAAGCAGGACCAGTACGTACCTGGTTTCCAGAGACATTCATCTGGACTCTGGTTCCAATCAAGTGAGTAATTATGGACTGTGGCCCCACATGGATCCAGACCTCCTACCAGCCATAGCAGAGAGGGAATGGGCAGGAACAGAGTCAGGGTATTATTGCCTTCAGTGCCCACAGAGAAAAGGGAGGCGTGAAAAAGTGGGTAAGAACATTGGAGTTGTGGTTCAGTTCCTGAACATGCCTGAGATTTTCCAAATGATTCTGGGGAACTTAAAATCACAGTATGGAGGTGGCCTCCAAAGGTCTGTAGTTCAAAATCAAGTGTCAGGCAGGTCCAGTTAAATCAGATTGTAGTCAAGTTCTCTGTATCTCCAAGCATGGAGATTCCACAAACTATCTGGGCACATGTTCTAGTGTTTGACCATCCTGATGGTATTTTTATTTTTCTTAAGTCAGAATTTCCCACGTTCTGACTTGTGTCTGTTACCTTTCATCCTAACAACATACAACTCAGAAGAGACTGGTTCTGCATCTTCCCAGCTGGTAGCTTTAGAAAGCAGAAAGGTCTTTGCCTAGCCTTTCCCTCTTAAGTTGGAAAACTCCAGTTCTTTCAGCCATTTCTTATATATCAAATGCCCCAGCCCTCTGATCATCTTGGTGGTCCTCCATGGAATGCATTTGAGTATGTCAGAATCTTTCTTATACTGTAGCATAAGAAAGTACAGCAGTCCAGGTGTGGTCCCACAAAGGAGGAATACAGGTAACTCCTCAACCCAGTTGCTGCAGTCTAACACCATCCAGAAGTAGATGGCCTTCATTGCTGTAGGGGCACATGAGATGTCTTATGCTCAACTTGTTATCCACCAGGACCCTCACCTCCTTCTCTGCAAAGCTGCTTACTAGCCAGTCACTGCCTAGTCCATACTGTTGCATGGTATTATTCCATCCCAGATACAGAATTTAGTCATTTTCAAGCCCATTTTTCCAGCTTGTCAAGGTTCCTCTTAATAGCAACCTTTCCCTCCAGCATATCAGGAACCCCTCTGCTAAGCATAGCAACATTATGCTAATCTGGATGAGGATGTCCTCTCTCCTATTATCCAGACCATCAACAAAGCCATTGAGAAGTATGGGCCTAAGTGTCAGTCCCCGAGGGATGCCATGAGTAAACAGCCACCAGCTGGACTTTGTGTCACCAATAACCATCCTTTGTACCAAATGGTCCAGCAAATTCTCTGCTCACCTTTTCATCCACTTGTCCAGTCCACAGTAGTGTGGCTACAAGAATACTATGGGAGACTGTGTTGAAGACCTTGCTAAAGTCAAGTTATGCAGCATCTGCTGTTCTCCCCTTATTCGCACAACTCAGCTTTCTTAATTCTCTCGCATGCCAATGTTCATCTGTAAAATAGGATCTCTACCACTTTGTCTCCTTTGGCTGGATTGTGTCCCTTTTAGAACAGGGACAGTCTGCTGGTTTGTGTATGCAGGTCTGTAAGTGACACTTATCATGATGAATGCTGAACTGTGACCGGGCATTTAGGTGGTAGTTTGGTGGAATTGTCACAGAGTACTCCTGGCGCAGGGAGGGTGTACAACATGGAACCATAGAATGCCTTGGGTTGGAAGGGACTTCTAAAGGTCATCTAGTCCAACCCCCATGCTGAGAGCAGGGACAGCCTTAACTAGATCAGGTTGCTCAGAGCCTCATCAGGCTTGACTTTGGATATCTGCAGGGATGGGGCCTTCACCACCTGTTCCACTGCTCCATCACCCTCATAGTAAAGAACTTCTTCCTTATATCCAATCTAAATCTACCTTGCTCTAGTTTAAAACCATTGCCCCTGTCCTATCACTACAAGCCCTTGTGACCAGTCCCTCTCCAGCTTTGTTGTAGGCTCCCTTCAGGTACTTGAAGGTCACTGTAAGGTCTCACCAGAGCCTTCTCTTCTCCAGGCTGAACAACCCAAACTCTCTCAGCCTGTCCTCATAGGAGAGGTGCTCCAGCCCTCTGATCATTTTCAGGGCCCTCCTCTGGACCTGGTCCATCAGGTCCATGTCCCTCTTGTGTTGAGGCTTCCAGAGCTGGACGCAGTATTCCAGGTGAGGTCTGCCCAGAGCAGAGTGGCAGAATTACCTCTCTCGTGGACCCTTGGGGAGCCATGTGGACCCATGTAAAACAAGAATTTGAGGTACAACACTTTCCAGAAGCAAATTCGAGTTTGCATTTACCTCTCAGTCCTTCCTCGCCTGCCTATTTGTTATCCTTCCCATGCCTCTGTCCTACTTCTTATGAATCCCCACACCTTCACACACACTTCCAGTTCATAGACCCGCATTTGTCTTCACACGGGAAAATTTTACAGGGATGGGAACGACCTCTTCCACTCTGTTTTCTCCTCAGTGACTCAGGGGCTGCTGAGCTAGCTGTCACAGTACCCGACAGTATCACAGACTGGAGAGCCATGACCTTCTGCACCTCAGAGAGCCATGGGTTGGGAATCTCAGAGACCACCAGCCTGCGGAGCTTCAAGCCTTTCTTTGTGGAACCCACCTTGCCCTACTCTGTCTTCCGGGGAGAGTCATTTCCCCTGAAAGTCAAAGTCTTCAGCTACCTGAAGCAATGCATGGCAGTGAGTGGCTCCCTCCAGGATGGTTTTCAAGCAGGGGGATACGGGTTAACAGTACTTCACTGATAGAGACCCAGACAAGGGGCTGCCTCCTTTGGCAAAAGACACCAAGGAAGCTCTTCATGAAGCTCCATGCAGACCCAGCTCTATCCAGCTTATTCCTCCCCATAAGCTCAACCCAACAAGACTGAGATATCCATAGGCTATCGGTGTCCCACAGATGTTGCAACAAGACCATCATCATACTCACCCTGGGCTTCTGGGCTTGACTGGTATTTGGGAAAACACGGCAGCAACTCGTAACCAAAACTCCCTTTTGTTTCACCCCTAGCTCCAGCTTAGCCTGATGGACTCCAGGGATTTTGAATTTGTGCACGCAAATGTCAGGTTCACTATCTGTCTGTGTCCTGATTCAGCAAAAACATTTTCCTGGGATGTGAAGGCTACAAAATTAGGTAAGGGGACAAGGGAGGGGCAGGAGTGGGAGGCCTTGGCAGAAATGCTTGAGGAAGCCAGAGCTGGGCTGGAAGGGAGAATGTCCTTTTATGCAAAGCATGAACAAACAGCCTTAGGCTGAGCAAGTTAAAATGCAGGCATGGATGTGCCAACTGTCCACTTGATGTTTTCTTCTTCAGGGAAGGTGAATTTCACTGTCACTGCTGAGGTGATGGAGCAGGAAGATGTCTGCACTGAGAGTACAGCTGTTGTGCCAGAGTCTGGAGGGAAGGACACGGTGGTTAAACACCTGCTGGTGAAGGTCAGAGTATGCCTCAGGGTCCCAGTTAGGCCAGAACTGGGTCATGCCCAAAATGGGCTGGTGGGTGGCTCTGGGAAAGGAGAGTCAGCTGGGCAGCTAGGCACGTTTCTGAGGGGCGCTGGTCAAGGAGCAATCCTAAGAGGAGGTTGTATTGTGGCTTGAGCTGAGCACCTCTGCTTGATGGGGCAGAGACATTAGAACAGCTTGATAGTAGGGCAAGGGGGGAAAAGGCCATGTAACAGCTTAGAAAACTGCTTTCCAGAGAAGATTCACTGTCAGCACACAGATCCCTCTGTCTGTGTGAGGCCCTTTGCGTGGCCCATGACGACAGAAAAGGTGCTCGCACGGCTGCTACCTCATTTTACTGCTCTCTTTTCTGAGCTGAACAGCTTTTCCCCACCAGGCAGAGGGGCTGCTGGAGGAAAAGACCCACACCTCACTCCTGTGCCCTCAAGGTAGGTGCAGGTACCCCAGAGACAGGGACTGTCTTACTCCTGGAGCTGTACACACACACAGCAAGGAGAAGCAGTGCAGTGTGTGAACAACTCTGGGACAGGTGCTTGGGGAGGGAAACGTAAGGGATTCTGGAGCTTTTAAGAGGAGGCAAAGCCATTCAGCTCTACCTAGTACTACAAGCTCCTGGCAGCACCAAGCTACTGCCTAGCCACATCACAGTCACTCATCAGTGGGTGGTATGATCTCTGTGTCATCCCCTCTCTTGAATGCTGATTTTGCCAACTGATGGAAGTGATCCCAGCCTCATTTACACCATCTCCTGGGGATGTCTATTGGTCTGCCATCTGCCTCCTGCCTGTTGTTGTTCTGATGCTCTTGTCATTTGCAGGAACTTCAGCTTCAGAGGCAATCACTTTCACTATGCCAGAGAACACAGTTCTTGGGTCGGAGAGAGCCCAGATCTCTTTCTTAGGTGAGATTTAGCAGGTGTCTTGGAAAGTAAGATTTTTCCCCACAGGAGACTGTTCTTCTGGTGCCACCAGGTATGCTTTAGAAAAGAAAATAACAAGAGGGAATGTGTACAGGGAGATGTGATACTGTCCCCCTACGTCTTCCAGAGAAGCATCTCATCTCTTACAGAAGTGACACAAGGCCAGAAGGATGTATAATTTCACCCAGCCAAGGGAAAGATAGACAAGTACCATATCCCTGTTCCTACAGGGCTCTTTAGATATTAAAGTCACCCTAGTCTGAGCAGAGGTGAACTGAAACCAGTCTTAGCAGGTTATCTGGAGAATCAGTAAGATGATAATTTTTTTTTACATGCAAGAATATGTAAAGGTCCCAAAGCTGTAGTTCTGTCCTACAGGTGACATTCTGGGAACAGCACTGAACAACATAGATGAGCTCCTCCAGATGTCCAGTGGCTGTGGTGAGCAGAACATGGTTCACTTTGCCCCCAATGTCTTTATCACACGATACCTTGAAGAAACAGGACAACTGACTCCAGAAATCAAGCAGAAGGCAATGATCTATCTGGAAAGAGGTGAGTGGATTTCTGCTCATGTCAGATTATGAAGCTGGTGATCCCATCAGAGACTAGGTGCTGAAGAGGATTTGTGCAGCATCTCCTGCCTGACACCATGGGAATTACAGCAGTGTAAACCACACTGCTCTTTTCCAAGGGGTACATGGCACCTCTATGAAAGATCTTTGCTGAATTCCTCAGAGACAATGCTCTCTATCTTGATCAGCAGGATTGGTGGGGCAGGCTGTCACCTTGAGAACACAACAGACACAGAGCATCTTCACTATCCCCAGCCTTTTCCCACAGGCTATCAGCAGCAACTCCTGTACAAGCACACAGATGGTTCATACAGTGCCTTTGGGGAAGGAAGTGAGCCAGGGAACACATGGTAAGCAGACATATCCAGACACAGTTGAGGAACAACAGCTTCACCTAGTCAGGCTCAGGCTGGCTTGTGGTGAAAATTACTCCTGGCTTTAAACTGCACAAGTTCACCTTGTTGGAATTGGCAGAGCTCTAGGGAGAGCACTGAACTGTTGGTGATTGTTTTCTCTCTTGCTGCACATGAATCTGAGCTCAAGCTTCAAGACCATCTAATTCGTGCATTGCTTCCAGTTCTCCATCTGCACAGAGGGTCTGTCCTGGTATCATAGAATCACAGAATGGTAGGGGTTAGAAGGAACCTGTAAAGATTATTTAGTCCAACCCCCCTGCTAAAGCAAAAGGCAATAGTGGCAGAGCAGACTCCTATCTCCTGGAGATGGATATCAGTGACTGCTTCAATTTGTTTTTCTCCTCTTTTCCTTGGCTCTAGGCTTACTGCCCTTGTCCTGAAGACCTTCAGCCAAGCCCGGGACTTCATCCACATAGATGAGCAGAATATAAAGGATGCTGCCAATGCCCTGATTAAAAGTCAGACTCCATCTGGCTGCTTCAAGAGTGTTGGAAAGCTCTTCAACAATGGTCTGATGGTATGACATGTCCTGGCTTATCATCGGGTACCTCAGAGCTCCTTCACTCTATGGCCCAATTTGCATGCCAAGAACAAATGAACCCTGCTACAGGAGGGAGGCTCTGATGTGCCCAAGGTCACCCTTGAGTGACACTCAGGGTTGTGCTTAGTCACGGTGGCACTTTTAAAGTTATGAATGCTGGAAGTTTGCATTTGATGATAAGTGCATGGGAACTGAAACAGTGCCTTCTCCTGGACCCATCTCAAGAGCTAATATATGCCTTAAAAAAAAAAAAAAAAAGGAAAAAAAAAAAGGCTTTCAAGCTCTGTGTTACTCCCTTCTTAAAGTGTTTTAGCTTCCTTTGCCCTTACTGAACTGCTTTTCTTCAGTCTGAGTACAGACTGAACTGACTCTCCCTGTACAGAGAGTCAGAAATGGAGTGAATGGAGATGGATGGCAGTCACTCATGTGAGAGTCACCTTGCCCTACACACCCAGAAACAGAGCACTTGTGCCTGCACAGACACACACAGAATGGAGCCAGCAGCACTTTGTTGGTCAGGATCTCAGATAATTAATCCCCCAAGTGAAGAGAATAGTGGTACCTTTCACTTCCCCTTTCAAAAGATACCTTTTCTTCTGCTCCTCCACACCGTTGCCACTGTCCTGGCCCTCAAGTGAGGTGCCATCTCGCAGTGGGGTTGTGGGAACATCACTTTACCCTGGCACTGAAATCTGCTACTAAAAGGCTTTTGCAGGGGAAGGGAAAGGGGAATGTGTTTATCAGTGGGAGGGAACCAGATACTCAGAGGAGCTTGGGGCACTATTGCTGAGAAGTGCTCTGGTAAGCAGGACCTGCAAGAGTAGATACCAGCCCTAGCACTTGCTCAGCAGAAGGAATAGGACTAGCACTGTTGCTAGCATTGTGGCTTGCCTGGGGAGCAGAAAGCACCGGAAGACTTCTCCCTCTCCCTTCTCACAGCATCCCTTTTCTTCTCTGTTTTGTGGTGTCTCCAGGGTGCAGTGGAGGAAGGACTGGGGCTGAGCTCTGTGATCATCACAGCTCTCATACACTCAGGGATGCCACCCTCCGTGAGTATCAGCAGCAGGGCCAGGCTGCACGTGCAGCCTCTTGTCAGGCACTGCCCTGGCACTTGGCCTTTGTGCACCCAGAGCTAAGTTACCAGTTTTTTTCCCCATATATCTTGTCCCTGTTTCCACCCTCCTTTGCACTCATCATGGTTGCGTTCCCTCCCCATACAGTCTGCCAGCCACAGGTATGCAGGTATGCTTTCCATTGTATCCTAGGACCCAGTTGTGTGGAAAGCTCTGAAATGTATAAAGGACCTGGTCAATGCTGATACTGGCAGTTCCAACCTCTACAGCCTGGCACTAGCTGCAAACGCCTTTGCAGTAGCAGGTGATAAGGCACTCAAGCAGAAAATCCTCAAAAGATTGGATAAGAGCGCCATCATATCAGGTACCAAAGACTGTGGGGCAGGAAAGTGGACATTGGCAGAACTGTATGGAGATCCCAGGGATGAATGACCAATGGAATTGGAGGGCAGGAGAGTGGTGGGCAGTGGCAGAGTTCTGTGGGGAGCCCAAGGCTTGGATAGCCTCCATTTGCCAAGCTGTATCCAAACTGTGAGTCAGGCTTTCTCTATGTATGATCATCATCCTGGTCTCTTAGTCATCCAAACCAGGACAACTTCATGGGTGTTGCAGAGCTCCTTCCCAGTTTGCAGGACCAGGTTTCTATGGGGAAAAGCAGGGCCTGGGGGGCAAACAGGGAGATACGCACCCGTATCTTGTCAACAGTACATGTTCACTCAGTACCTAGGCACAGGGGATGAGTAGGACTTCAGGGTCATTAGATACAGCTACACGCTCCATAAGTTTTCCCACTACACATCTAGATAACCAAATATTCTGGAGTCAACAGTCAAAACAGGAGGAAAACTCCCTACACTGGTATCGGGCTCCATCAGTTGATGTGGAATTGACATCCAGTATCCTCATGGCTCACCTTTCAAAGTCAAGTTTGTCTTCAGATGAAATCAGAAAGGCATCCCAGATTGTGTCTTGGCTCACCAAGCAGCAAAATCCTTATGGAGGCTTTGCTTCAACCCAGGTAATCCCTTTGAGACATCATCATCAGAGAACCTGTTGTCAGCTATGGTTTGTGAGAGCAATAGGTTCTAGCACAGTCCATAGTAAAAAAGGAAAGAAAAATTTAGAAATAATTAAAAAAAAAAATTAAAAAAAAAAATAGAGTTGCTGAGAGTTGGGAAAAGGTGAATATTTGTATTCCTCTGAGCTAATTCCATGCTAACAGTCCAAGGAGAAAACTCAACCTTTATTGTGCCATAGCTGCAGTATGAGGGAGGGAAGAGCGAAGAGCTGGACATGCACAGGCTGCAGGGATCCTATTTTGCCCAGTGTGTTTCTCTTCCCTCAGGACACCGTGGTTGCTCTGGAAGCCCTAGCCCTGTATGCCACCAAGACCTTCAGCAAGGATGGCCCTGTTCTTCAGGTTTCTCTCTCCTCTGAAGGTTTCAACCAAGACATCACAGTAGACAGCACCAATCGCCTTCTGCTGCAGACAGTGGAGCTGCCAGCCATTCCCCGAGATTATACTGTGCGTGTGCAAGGCCATGGGTGCCTCTTCCTGCAGGTAAGCCCAGCCAGGAAGAAAAGGTCACAGAAATTGCTATGGTTGGAAAAGACCTTTAAGATCATCAAGTCCAATCATTATCTAATTCTACCAGGGCCACTACTACACCATATCCTTAAGTACCAAATCTAGATGGCATCTAAATACATCCAGGGATGGTGATTCAACCAGTTCCCTGGGCAGCCTGTTCCAGTCTTTGAGAACCCTTTTAGGAGAGAAGCTTTTCCTAATGTCCAACCTAAACCTCCCCTGGAGCAATGTGATGACATTTCCTCTTGTTCTATCACTAGTTACTTGTGAGAAGAGACCAGCACCCACCTCTCTACAACCTCCTTTCAGGTAGTTGTAGAGAGCAAGAAGGTCTCCCCTCAGCCTCCTTTTCTTCACACTTACGGTCTGTCTGGAGAAAAGCCTTAAAAGCAGGGGACCTCTCACCTTTCTACTTAGCCAACACTGAAAACAGATTGTTACAGTGACTTGCAAGAATCTGGACTTCAAGACTGGTAGGAGTAGCTGGAATACAACAGGAAGGGAATTCCACAAATGAAATCTGGATCATCTCCATCCAGTCAGAGCTGCACCAAGAAGTCCAGTGAACACCACAAGAAGCAGTGCACTTGCCAGCTAGCTTCTTTCTGTCCCTGCAGGCCATTCTGCGATACCACATCCCTCCACTGAGGAGTGACGTCACCTTTGCTGTAACTGTGCAGACAGAGTGCACCGCACCCAACACCACCCGGTTCCCTGTCACCATTCATGCTCGGTAGGACACACTCAGTTGCCCCTTGTCTCCCCTGTGTCAGAAGCTTCTGGCATCACACCAGTCTCTTGATGGGCAGGATTCCCCTTCAGTCATGAGGTCCCAGTGATAAGATGTCTTCCTTCATTTAACTATGCTTTCCTCAGCCGTCTGAAAGGTACAAGGTCCCAGAGGGATGGCTCAGGATAGTCTTCTCATGTTATCGTGCCAGTGACCACAAGTTCTACTCAGGTCTATGGATCTCACCACCTTCTAGAATTATGTCCCACAACACTAATGATGTGAAGATTCTGTGGGACTGACTGTTGACACTTACTACTAAGCCTTCCCTCCTCTGCTCCTGGTTGACCATCACACTGCTCTCCTTTGCTCTACCCCTGCCTGACTTGGGCTAGAACTGCCAAGAGAGCATATGGAGGATGTGATATTCCCTGCCATGCCTAGAGAAGGTAACTCCAGAACCCTTCCAAGGAATTTATTCTCCTTGTCTCAGCAAAGTTAAAAGAGAGATCAGGGGAAGCACAAAGATGTATTACAGTCCAGGAGCAGGTATGCTTACAGGAGAAACACTGGAAGGAAAGGCAGATTTCTCAACCTGAGTACCAAAACTGGGCTGGAGTATCTGGAGATTATGGCTAGGAAAGTAACATTAGTGCTGTCCCCTGGGTTCCTGCTGCAGTTACACAGGGAACCGTGTGTCCACCAACATGGTCCTGATCCAAGTGGAGCTGCTATCTGGATACAGCCCCGTGGCAGGTTCACTGGAAGAGGTGAGACCACAAATTTGTGTCCAACTGGGATGGGAATAGTGATGGATGTCTATCATGCAGGATTGTATGCAGAACTGTGATCATTCCTGTGGGCAGAGAAACACAATTCTTTTCTTCCCAAGAAATATTTATACTCAAAGTCTCTTCCAGACCACATCTTGCCTTCCCCTACCCTAAGGGCTTCCTTGTTCATGTGAACATTTTGCCCATGCTCTCACAAGGACAAATATTCCTGCATATTTCTGCTTTCTGTTAGTCTTTCTGACATTTTTTCCCCCCTATTTTCAGCTAAAGAAAATGCCTTTGGTGAAGAAAGTTGAAAGCGAAGCTGACCGAGTCATTCTCTATCTGGAAGAAGTGAGTGGAGTTTAGGCTGACATCATCATTAAAAGCACCAGGGACTGGCAGATAGCTTTTAGTTTACCCTTATATCTTGGCTCTATTAGTATTTTAAGTATTCAGAGCTGTTGTTCCTGCATACCAGCCACATTTGCTGACCCTGAGGGGTGTGTTGTGTCAGCCTGCAGTAGTTTGGCTGTAGAGCCAGCTCTGATGTTAAGCCTACATGTGTTTGCACTGTTCAGAGACTGTTGAAAGTCCAAGTGTCTGATCAGGACTGGGGAGTAGTTGTAGGGTCCAGTCCAAATGCAAGCAAGGCTGAATGCTTAGAAAGCCCTTAAGCAAACCTGAATGCAGTAGGGAGCATCCAAGATTGCTCATAGAGTTTGCCAACATCAAAATTAAACCAGGTGTTTGTGTGAGCAGCAGTGCTCGCTCCACAGCTCCATTAATTAACAGATTAACAATGACTCTGGGCTATTTTTACATCTACATCACAGAGCAGAAGAGCAGAAAGGCAGCATAGAGAAAGATTTCAGCTCAGGCTGACATGTTGTACAAGGTGGAACACAATCAACAGCAGTTCATGTAACTACTACCATCCAGCAGATGTCCATCCACACCTTGCATTTGTCTGCTTAATGATGAGGGTTATGTGAGTCTGGAGGATAAGAACTGGTGTAATGGGACTCTGTATGAAAGTAGCCATTGAGGCAAGATGCATGAAGGAGCTCAGAGAAGAGCTGGATGGGAATGTAAGATTGGTTGGGAACACTAGTGCTACATTTAGATACCTAATGCACATTGACTCTGTGTGTTTGATGTTTCTCATGAGCTGAGTTAAATTTGGTGACCAAAAAATGGGAGATGGCCACAAAATGTGACGTAAAAGATATTTCAGAGATGGACTGAAAAGCAGAACAGATCTGTCAACAGTAGTGAGGTCTCTACAAAGCCTGAGTGAGAGAAGGTGGAAGGGACTGTTTTAAAGGACTTTGGTTCTGGGTCTAATCCTTTCTTTTCTTGGTCTTAGCTGACTAGACAGCCTCACACCTACACTTTGCTGGTGCAGCAGGACATGCAGGTGAAGGATCAAAAGCCAGCTAATATCAAGGTCTATGATTACTACATGCCAGGTGAGTCCAGATGCTGTACTGCAGACACCACCCAACTGTACCCTTAAAAAGTAATTTTCTTAAATTCTCAAGTCTAAGACAATACCACCCCTGGCATGTTTAACTAACTGCCCCTTAGAAGAAGCTCTCTAGTGATGGAACCTACCCTCTTGGATTTCAAAATGGTAGCTCCTTCTTTCTCCAATCCCAGAACTTGCAAGTTTGAAGTTGGCATGTAGATGCACTTAAGGTCTAACTCTCCCAACAAGAGGAGCTCAGAGCCGTGCTTTTGTGCACTCATTTTGTGGGAGGCAGCAAAGGCAGAGTGACCATAGTCAGGGGATGGATTAGAATAATGAATGTCCCCTTAAGAAGAATGACACTGTAAAAGAACTCATCAACTTTCCTCTGCAGTCCTTAGTGGAAGGATAGAAATTGTATAGGAATTGCTATTGCTTCAGAAAGTGGTGGAATCCATAACAGTAATGGAGCTGTTTGAAGACTTACAGCTTCAGAAGATTGCCAGCCCCATGACTCGGGTGAATCCAGACTCACTGCACACAGAGTCTTTGACACAGTGGTATGATGTGTCACAGCAGAGGGGAGTCAAGGCCTGTAAGCTGAGGGAACACTTATCCTAGATACAGAGGCACAATACTGGGTTGCTTTAATGAGTTTTTGGCAAGTGTATCTCACCAGCACTTTTTTTCTCATCTTCCAGAAGAAACTACAGTGATGAGCTACAGTGCTCCATGCCAGTGAGGTGAGGCCCCAACACCTCTTTTGTCATCACAGGCGTGGTACTGAAGACTATGGAGAGGGAGGGAGATGCAGGCAAGAGCCCTTGGTCAAGAAACTTGCCAGACTGAAGGTTCAGGATAGGAAGTGATTGGCAATGCTAAGTGAGGGTGAGTTCCAGAATCCCAGTGGTTAAACTGAGGCAAAGGAAGACCTGAAGTGGAAGGTTTGAGGTGGCCAGCTCATGACAGGGTTGGAGGTATGTTACAGCAAACAAGGGCTGCCTTTCCTGAGTGCTACCACCAGTCCTGGCATTTTGCATCAAATATACATTCCTCAAGTCAACACCATTCCTTTTCCTGGCACTTTCCCTGCGTTTCCACAGCCTTCCAGCCCTGTGGAAACACAACACACCATGTTCACCTTTACTGCAGGGCCTGACTCCTTGTCAGTGTCAAGCCTTTCACAGTCTCACCCTGGCTTCTGATTCATGCTAGGGAATGGGCACCTGCCCATCATCTTTCCAGGCAGGGCAAGGGCAAAACTTGAACCAGTGAACTTGACCAATGCCTGCTCTTGTTCTAAACTTTGTTTGCATCTGCGTGCTTCCTTGCCCACAGCCCACGTGATGGAGAAAAACATTTGCTTCATGAATCACCCATGGGAGGCACACAGTCCTGCCCTGGGACGCCTGCCACAAGCTCCACTCTCTTAGTGGAGATTCTGCCATAGGCTTTGTATGGTTAGAGTCAGAGAGAGCCCTGTCCTTGATGGCTTGGCAGTCCTGCTTGGTCACAAGGAGGTAAAAAACCCCTGTGTTCCCAGTGGTTAGTTTTAATACTTCAGGAACACAGGTTTGTTTGTCCTTTGTTGTCTTTACAGGAACAGGGGCAGAGCCATCCTCTGCCGTCTCTGTCCATCAGTCCTTTGCCACCCTTACCAACAGCCACCACATGGGAGCTGAGAAGCAAAGAGAAAACACTTGAAATGTCCTGCTGAGTAGTCTGTCTCTGAAAGGCTCAGACTGTGCCTGGCATCTTATTAAAAGTGAGGTGACTAGAACTGTCTGATTGAGTGATTATTCAGATTTACTGGTTTTCTCCCAAACCAGCAAAATTGCCCTTAAGAGGACCCAGGAAAAAAAATAACTTCATCACTGCTCTGTGGGTGCAGGTACATGTACACATGTAAAACTCTGTCCCTCCAGTAGCAAAGGAAGAGGTAGGACATGCACCAAGGCAGGGTTGGTACCTGGGGGAGGTGATCACCACACAAACTGGAGCTGAAGGCAAGGGAGGGCTGGGACATGTTCCAACAGTTCATTTGGCCAACATTTGCATTTAAAGACCTTTATCAAGAGCAATTGGCAAGGCTGTACTGTTTGTTGGCAGGGGTGAGGGTCTGGAATCTCAAGGCACTGCATTAGTATCTGTAGACTGCTTCAAAGAAGAGCTGATGACACAGGAGCTTGTGGGAAGGGCACAGGAGGTACAGCTGGCACAGCACAGCATGTTCATTTGCATCTTGTACTCCATGCTGCCTGAGTGCTGCTTCAGGAATTATTAGGAGAAACCATGGGAAGCATGAAGAGAGAGCAATAGGGGAGCTAGAAGGCTTGTATGTTGGCAGCAGCAGAAACGGTATCTTCATGGGCTAAGCCATGAAGAAGTTCATTAAGAACTGTCACAATGGCAACAAGATCAGGGGTCATGCTTACTTTAATTCTTCTTCCCAGGTGTGTACCAGACATGTGACACTCTCCCCCTACCCCAACCCTGCACCCTCACAGTGCAGGCACAGCTGCTGGACTGTTGTGATCTCTCAGTTCATCCACTTAGGCACAGGACCATGTGGGCTTAACTTTAATGGGGGCTGTGTCCCAGCTGAGGCACTTCATTCCATTCACTGCTCAACCTGAAATATGGGGCAAAGGCAAGAGTCATGGCGTGGCAGTTCTCCTTTCCTTTGTCACACATCTGGGACATCCTTCACCCCTTTCTGAGGAACCATATGTGATTGTGGGGACAGAAGGTAAGACAAACACGGAGGGAATGATCCAGTCTCTCCAAGGATATCATCAGGATGTGGAAGGTGCTTTGTCTTGGCTAGTAGTGGGGATGGGTCTCTACACAGGTCCCTAGGCAGCACTCTCTCTGTGGGATGGTGTCAGGATGCAGCATGTACCATGTCAAGATCCTGTCTTATCTTCCCAGAAAGGACTTCTCTAGGCTTGTCCTGGCTTCAGATTACTAAAAATAAGTCATCCCCCTTCTGTCAGCTGGGTATGTCACCCATCAAGACAAAATATGACATCCTCCCAGCTTTCTCCTTTTACTCCCTGAGTCCTCCTTTCCTACCCTGCAGTGAATATAGTGGGGAGTGGAGGGAATGGAGCCGTGCAGGGGTCTGAAGGCCCTTGTTACCATAGTCTGCTCTAGCTCTGCATTCTCTGTCCATGTGACACTCGGCCCTTCCTTCCTCACTCTCATTTTGAAAGACACCATCCCTGTCTCTGCCTTCTACCAGAGCCTTCCAGCTGCCTCCCTGGCTGCAGAAGAGCCCCCATCCTATCTCCACACACCTAGCCACAGGTAAAAGCCAGTTCCTCTTTCTAGTTAGATATATGCTCCCCAGTGATTACCATCCTCCTTCCCAACTTCTATTGCTTATATTTCCTCTCTCCCACCCAAGATCCAGTGCAACTGACTGTGTCACACAGGGACTTGCTGCCTACCTCAACTACAGACAGCACTGTAGTCAGCCAAGGCTTGCTCCTCTGGAAAAGAAAATGAGGGAGTCAGTTACACAGAGAAGGGTGCACAATGCCTTTTCACAGTCAGAGAACTAGGAACCCAGGTCCCAAGCCTAGAGTAGGAGGGAATCTGCAACCCACCTGGCTGGTAGTAATCATATACTTTGATGCTGGCCGGTTTCAGGTTCTTCATCTGAATTACTTGTTCTAGTTGCAGAATGAAAGTCTGAGATTCATCGTTGAGCTTGTGGAAGGTGAAAAGAAATAGGCAAAGAAGGGAAGAAAGAAATCATTGCAACTTCATCTTTCTTAGCTTGAATGTTCTCTTTCACTAGATCTCCCTAATCCATTAGAGACTCTGAATCTTAGAAATGTGAGTATGTGCGAGGAATAGCAAAAGCTATCACAATGAAATTGGGTTAGCTTCCTCTGCCCACAGGTCTACCAGTGCTCTTTCCCTATGCCTAGCCCAGCACTGGGCTTCTCACACACCTCCTTGTCCTCTGGCCTCTTGCTCTTGCTGTGCAAAACCAAACTTACCTTCTCCAGATAAATGTAAACTGTATCAGCTTTCACTTCTATCTTCTTAATGATGGTTCTGCGCTCCAGCTGGGGTGGGAAACAATAACACAAGGACATTAGTGAATGCTTTCCTTAGGGCTTTCTGACCTGAGGGACCCACTGTTGTACTGAAGGGATGGTATGGAGCTGGACTCTGTGTGGAACTTTGTCTTTCTCATGCATAAGGGTTTTAATGGTCCTATCTTTGGAAGTCCTCCCTGGACATCCCTTGTGAGCATCCTGGAGGTGAACTATGTGTCCTGGCTCAGTTAGAGAAACCTCCCTCTCTGGGGACAAAAGGCCATGTGGGTAGTACATAGGACCTATGTCTTGGTCAACAAACAGGTGCGGGCATCAGAAAACACTCTTTGTTATCTCGCTAAGTGCTGGACTGCTCTTAAAGACCTGCCTGAGGGCTGTGCAAACAATCTTTTGGTTTTATGGCTTAAACAATATTCTTTTTTGCTAGAACTAGAATCTTTTTAAGAAATCTTGTCTTCTAAGTCCTGGCAAATAAATCCTGGTGTTTAGTACACACAGGAGAACATTTTGGTCCTGGCCCAAGGCTTCAGTGGAAGAAGCAGAACCACTTCTGATTTCCTGTAGAAAACCCTTTGGGTCCTGTATGGAAATGGGAGGTTTGAGTTCAATTACAACAGCAAAGGGCCTCTGATAACTTAGTTTCCGCATGGCCTGAAATGAACAGTTCCCAGTTGTAGCAAGCAGGTGGGATCCATCCCACCTTTTTCCACTTTATTCCAAAGTCCTCACCAGCATCCTGGATCTGGGAGCCAAGACAAATCCAGACAGCAGGGAGACCTCCATGATCACCATGTTAGATACGACTCTGCTCCCAATGTAGCTGAAGAAGAAACAGTCAGAAGGTCTGACTTTGTAAGAATAATGTGTTCTTAGTCCCCCTTTCCTCCACCAGCATGTGTGCAGGACCCTGAGCCAAGTAGCCCATATGGGACTGGGGACATGGCAGCCACTGCTCCCTCTCACAGGAGGTAGCCAATATCTTCCTTCCCCACTCCTTCCACCTGCCAAATTCACCCTCTGTCCCCCTCAAATGCTGGGTCCCTCCATTGCAGCCCTGAGTCTTTCCCAGCTGCTGTGCCCAAGCACAGCAGGTCTTGCTGGAGGAGTAAACAACCCCTAGGGTCACCTGGCAAGGATGCGGATGGTGAGGACACGCACATTGGCCTGGCTACAGTTGGCCAGCTCTGTGTTGACACGCAGAGTGAAGGTTACAGCAGCCCGTGGGAGAGGCTCATGGTACCTCAGCACTGTCTGCAGGGTGAAGGCCAGAAGGGGAAAGGACAGGACAGGCATGATCTCATGCAGGAAGAAGAGGCAGAGGTCCCCACATCTCCTCTCTGCCATGCTCATTCCACAACCTTACCTGAGCAAAGACACAGCTGCTGCCATGGACCTGCACCAGGATCTGCCCTGGGACCTCTGTCAGTGCTGCCTGTTGTACCAGCAGCCGCTTCTGGCGGTGGACTTGGAAAATCTTCCTGAAGCCCCTCTGGGACTTCACCCTCACAAGAGCCTGGCCTGATGTGCTGAACGTCCTTGCTGCATATTTTGCTAAGGCTTGCAAGGCAACAACTGTGTCCTAGAGAGGGAGAGACAGTTACCCCTCTGAAAGCATTAGCTCTAGTGAAGCTGACTTGGAGCAGGAAGACCTCAGGAGGACTTGACCTGACAGCCTTGGTTGCAGGTGAAAAGTATATCAATTCATGGGGAGCTACTTCTTACCTGGGTGGAGGCAAAGCCCCCATAGGCATTCTGCTGCAGGGTCAGCCATGACACAATACCAGCTGCAGTTGTCAGGTCACCTGCATGCACCTGTGGCTTAGAGAGGTACGCGAGGAGCACATAGGCCGTCAACTCTATGTCCACTGATGGAGTACCAGTCCAGAAGTCTGTGGAAGCTGGGGAGCTTGGCTTGGATCTCCAGTGGATTTGTCCTCCTGCAGAAGGCAAAGGAGCATGCAGGCTATATATATATATAATGGCCTGGATGAGGGGATCGAATGTGCCCTCAGTAAATTTGCAGGTGACACAAAATTAAGCTGGAGTGTCGATCTGCTTGAGGGTAGGAGGCTCTGAAGAGGGATCTGGACAGGCTGGAGTGATGGGCTGAGGTCAGTGGGATGAGGTTTAACAAGGCCAAGACCCGGGTCTTGCACTTTGGTCACAACAGCCCCAGGCAACGCTACAGGCTTGGAGAAGAGTGGCGGGGAAGCTGGTTAGCAGACCTGGGGGTGCTGGTGGACACCCGGCTGAACATGAGCCAGCAGTGTGCCTGGGTGGCCAAGAAGGCCAAGGGCATCCTGGCCTGGATCAGAAACAGTGTGTCCAGCAGGAGTAGGGAAGTGATCGTGCCCCTGTACTTGGCACTCATGAGACCACACCTTAAGTATGGTTTTGGGCACCACAGCACTAGAAGGCCATGGAGGGGCTGTAGCAGGTCCAGAGAAGGGCAGCAAAGCTGGTGAGGGGTCTGGAAAGCCTGCCTGATGAGGAGAGGCTGAGGGAACTGGGGTTGGTTAGTCTAGAGAAGAGGAGACTGAGAGGAGACCTCATTGCTCTCTACAGCTACCTAAAAGGAGGTTGTAGCGAGGCTGGTGTTGGGCTCTTCTCCCAATCACCAATGATAAAACGAGAGGAAATGGCCTCAAGTCGCATCAGGGGAGGTTTAGATTGGATATTAGGGAGAAATTATTCTCTGAGAGACTGGAGCAGGGCACTGGAACAGGCTGCCCAGGGAGGTGGTGGAGTCATCATCACTGGAGGTGTTTAAAAAAATGAGTAGATGTAGCTCTTGAGGCCATGGTCTAATGGATAGAGAGATGTTGGGATGAAGGTTGGACTTGATGATCCTAGAGGTCCTTTCCAACCATAATAATTCTATGATTCTGTGATAAGAAACAAAATCCAGAGTGCTTTCAGGGCTCCTTCAGCTCATCCCCTGTACGCAGACCAGCTTTGCTTTCTTCAGTTTCCTCTCCAGGGCTTCATCTGGTCTTAGTTCACAGATTCCTACCTCGTCCCTTGAGAGGATCTTGAAATCCTCTAGGCTGAGGAAAGTCTTTCTGATAAATGACCCTCCTAGCTTATGAAGCAACTTCCTGTATTTTCAGTCACTCTGTGCAGTTACTGGACAAATACAAGGAATATGTAGAATCATAGAAATGTCTGGGCTGGAAGGGACCTCTAGAGGTCATCTGGTCCAACCCCCCTGCTGAAAGCAGGGACATTGTCAACCAGAGCAGGTTGCTCAGAGCCTCATCAAGCCTGACCTTGAATGTCTCCAGGGATGGGGCCTCAATTTACCTCCCTGAGCAACCTGTTCCAGTGTTCTACCACATATATGTAATTTTTAACCACTCTGTCTGGGCATACATTACCACAGATCCCAGCAGGTGAACAAGAAACATTACCCCAACCAGCAGTCAGCACCTGAATTGATGGCTTGTTCCTCCAGTTTGTACAACAGCTTCTCAGTTGTCTCATAGTCCCCAGACAGGGCAAAGGCATAGGCCAGCACGGCTTCTGTGTAGATGTTGGTGATGTTGTGAACTGCCTGCTGCAGGCAGTGAAAGGTAGACTGCATCAGCTTGCTCTGCATTTGGAGAAGAGACATGTCAAACTCTGACAGGAAAAAAAAACAAACCAGGGGGTAGGGGAGCTTATTCCAGGGAGCTGGACTATGTCTTCCTGATGTAACTCCACAGAAACCCACTAAATTACACACTCTCTTGAGAAAACAGGCAGTGCAGTCCCAGTGTGCACTGGGAGCCATAGTCATAGCACCATGCCAGTTTTACAGCACTATCTTTTTTTTGAGGATGACTTCAAAGTGTGGCCAACATTGTCTCCCTTGCAGCAACAACCTACCTGTTCCTGGCCTGGAGAATGGCAGCATTACGAGCTGATGTATGCCCATAGCTGTGATCAGGCTTGGGACCATACAGGAGAGCAGGAAGGAGCAAGAGCATGCTCACCTTCAGTGGCTGACCCATCTCCAGCAGTGCTGCTGCAACATATGCTCCCAGAGAGATTTCATCATCCATGCTGCCCTGTGAAGGGAATCCACCTTTCACTCTCTAAATGCTGTTTGGAGGGTTCAGGCAGTGACCCACCAGAAGGAAAAGCATTCCTTTCATGTTCACCACCTCATACCCTCCTTTAACACTGGTTGCATGGGTTGCAGGAGTGACTTTCCAGGATCCTTTGGAATGCCACAGTCTTGGGCTATCACAACATCTGTCCAGCCATTCCCCAGCTGTGCTTCCTGGCTTGGCCCTCATTTACCTTCAGGGAGAAGTGAAAGAGGTTCCCTTTGGTGGCAAAACAGCCACTGGGGAGCTGGTTTCTCTCTAGCCAGCGTAGTGCATCCTGGACATTCTTGTCGTCCACATAGATGTATTTTCTGGCTTGACTGAAACTCTTGACTACAAAAGCTGTCAGCCTGGGAAGAGGATGAGTTGCAAGAGAAAGAGAAACACAAAAAAGACAAAGTCAAAGGCCTCTTCGTGCTTGACCCTGAAGTTAACACTGACATAGTGGGGTGCCAAAAGCAAGTCTTTTTCATAAAGAAAAGCAATCTAGGGGGGGAAATGGTCCGTAGGTCCCAAGTGGCTCCTCCCCCTCAGCCTGACTCCACAAATGCACTTTACCCAGTTGTTTTACAAGTGAAAAACCTCTTACCCCTTCTACTTTTACCTGCTGCGCTTCATCCCCCCCACATAGCTAGAGATAATCTTGAATTCCCCATTTTCTTCCTCTATTCCTTTCTACATTTCTCCCAGTCCAGATAACACAAAGTCAAGATGGGCCAGTGCAGCTCTTTCAAACTCTCCCAAGCAATATCCTCCCTGGGGAAACAATTTTTTATTGCTCTTCCCTGACCTACCTCCAGTGAGTAGGTACCCCTCTTGGCTGCCAGAACACCACCAGCAGTACCTGGTGTTGTCTGTGGGGCAACAGCAGCAACATAGACACAAAAAAGGGATCTCCTGCCCCCTGGGACCACCATCATTATTGTTCCACTTTCCCAGAAACTCTGCTGCCCTGCCTCATGGATTTTTCAAGTGGCTCAAGTCCCTGAATCTGTCTCCCTGACAAAGACCTCGTGGAGTCTCCATCCAAAAGAAGGAACACGCATCCTATCAACTCCCCCAGGCACATTGGCTGCTCTCAGACAGGAAAAGTCAGGAATGAGAGATATCTGCAGTGCTTACCACGTGTTCCCTTCCCCATCCTGCTGCCCAAAGACACTGTAAGATCCATCCCTGTGCCTGTAAAGAAGCTGTGTCTGGTACCCTGGAAAGATGGGAACAGTGATTAATACAGCACAGTAACACAGAGAGGCCAACGTTGACAGTCTACAGGCAAGAGCTGTTGGTAGGCTGGACACAGGACAAGGCAGAGGAACAAGGTGGGTTTGTCACACTTGCCATTGCGCAGGAATCCTGTTGCCCTCTCCTTGATCTCAGGGGTCAGCTGCCTCGTCTTCTCCAGGTACTGCAGCACATAGACAATGGGGGCAAACAGCACCATGTTCTGCTCACCAGAGCCATGGGGCATCTGCACCAGATGGTCCAGGTTCTGCAGTGCCATACCCATGAGGTCACCTACACAAGGGTGTAGGAAACAAAGCAAGTGTAAGTATGATTTGAGGTGCTTCTCAGCCAGGCAGTGGATAATAGTGATTTATGTCAGCACAGGAAAACACTGGGGAGAGGAAAAAAGAAGTGCAAACAAGTGTTGACTCTTTTGCCACTTCCCAATCTGGCATCATGATGCAGGGTGACCACACTATGGAGCTCCTGAGGAACTTTCCCTTATCAGCTTTTACAGTCAGAAGGACTCCAGCCATTGTAAAAGGCTATGAGCAGAGCTGCAGTTGCTCAGTGTGCACACAGGAAAATATAAAAGCACTCAGGGAAAGGTTGAGATGTTTCTGGTCTTTAGCCAGGCCTGTTCTACCTGACCATAAGTCAATAAGCCAACAGGGGTGCTATCCAGGTGGTGTGAAGGTGGCCATATATCCCCCAGCCAGCCAGAAAAGCCTTCTATTCAGTTTCCTCCTTTGGAGCTCTGTTGTATAATATCCATGGCTATTTTTCCCAGGCCTGACTTCATACCAGCTCTGGCATGGGGGCAAATGAGCCCAGTAAAAGGAATTGTATTGAATGGTAGGTATGCTTGGTCCCAGTAGCTTCTCCAAAGTGTTCTTTTGAAATTAGTAATGCTGGGAAGGATTTCTTCTATCCAGGAGCTTTTGTTGTAGCAGCAAAACTTAACAGGGAGATGAGATGGTTATGAGCTTTGATGTATCTACAAAGAACTAGACAAGGTTCCAAAGTCCTAGTAAAAATAATGGCCTAGAGTCTCTGCTCCAAAGTCCTAGCTAGAAAAAATAAGGATTATTCTTTTCTGCAGATTACTTTCCCCATGAAAGCCTAAGTGCTAATTCAGAACTCTGAAAATCTACTGTTGTCAAACCTTGCTGAGAATAGAAACACAGCATCCTCTCGTTCGAGCAGTTTCACATTAAATGGATCTTCTGACACCATCACCAAGTTAAGCCATGCTCATCAGTAGCAGCAGTCAGTGAGCCCACAATAGAAATCACTTACCTGAGATGGAAATGGAAGCCCTGGCAGATCCCTTTATTACATTGTCAGGGAGGCGAAGGGACACGGAATCTTCAGCCATGTTTCCTGATAACAACAGGATAAAGGTGTGGCATGAAAAATCAAGCCAAATACATCTAATGAGAGGAACAAGACTGGCACGGCTAATGGGACACTGCCTACATCCCACTCACATACACTGGAACCTACAGTCTGTGCCAGTCATCACACTAAGTGCCACTGCCTGGAAACTTTTCAGATGAGAAGAGATGTGAGAGTTGCTGATGAGGCTGAGGGCTCACCAAGCTTCATAACTCAATTTGCTACACTTCACAAATTTCACAGGAATCACGGCTTGGTCCTCACTTGGCAGGAAGACAGCCTGGAGAGACTTGCAATGCTGCAGGGACAGGATGGGAGGGTTGGAGCAGCTCTCACTGGTAACTTTCAAGCCTCAGGAACACCCAAGGGCTGCAGTGTGGGAAGAAGACTACAGAGCAGGCTTTTGCCAGCTATACTGAGTGGCAAATTCACAACATGTGGACATAATAGTTATTGCTCTTTCCTGTCTAATAGGAAGTGGCATTTCCTGTGTGAAAAAGCATTAGAAAACATTCTTTCATCAAACCTCTCCCAGTTTAGTCCTACTCTCAGGTCTAGTTCTTTCACACTGCAGAACCCATTCAGGCTTTCCACATACCTCCTCTTGGGCACAGAAGGGAGTTGTAAGTCTTCTCCACTAACACACCTTCTGGCTGCCAGGGCAGGAACATGAACATGGGACAGAAGAAACAAGAACACACACAAAATTCCCAAACAGCAGCAAAATGTCAGAGCAAGTTCAGTCTGAATTCAGTGATTAGTCCCCAGGCTGTCAGAGACTCCATCCTCCTCACCTTTGGCAGGTCTCTGCTGAAGCTGCCTGCTTCACTGCTCAGGAGAGCAGGAGCAAGAAGCCTGAGGGATGGGGCTGTCTGGTCAGTGAGCATATACAAAAGCTCATGTACAATGGGTGATTGAGCAAGAAAAGGTACAGGGAGAAACAGAGACATGAATGCAGCTCAAGAAAGGGTACTGAGAGAAGAAAATGGGCTTGGCTAGGTCCTGGGGAGAAGAAAGCCAACAGAGCCACAGCCTTGGTATGCTAATGTTGGTCAAAAAGAAGAGAAAACCATTTAGCTCAGCTCAGCCTGCCTTCCATCACGGGCTGTGATAATCAGAGAGAGAAGTGAGCCTGCTCTTGTACTCACCTGGACCAGCAATTGTTTAACCAATGTATACCTCCTCCTCATGGTAGCTGGCAAGGGCTTCCTGCCCCCACACCGTGCCGTGGTGTCCTGTACCTCTATCCTCACTGTGATATTCAGACTCCCTAGAAAATAAATTCAACAAAGCCTGTTTCTTATACCTGTGGCCAAATGGAGTCAGCTTGCTTTAACTGGTAGTGGGTGACTGGTCTTCATAACTTCAGCAGTTTGGCCAGTAAAGGTGAGACAGACAGCACTGATGGCTTGTTCAGATAACCTAAGCATGAGGGAACTAAGTAATGTCTTACCAACAGTGACTTCATTGCACTACGTACGACTGTAACAACAGAAGGTCCAGCAGCCCCTTGGGCCCCAGTGTCCCCTTCTCATTGTATATGAGGCACATCATCAGTCACACAAGGTTCTCCCATCCACATAAGAAAGCAAGCAAGCAGAAATGATGGACGACATGCTTGAACCACTAAGAACAAAGTTCAGAATCCTGAAGAGGCAAGGTTCTGCCAGCTTTTCTGAACCTCCCACCCCCTCTCGCTTCAGTTTTAGGATTCCCCATCTCTGATCCCATTTTTCCTGCCATACCCAGCTGGACTGCTGTCACATTCCACATGAAGATCTTGGACTCCTCTGCACACAGACACTCCTTGTCCCTGCAGGTCCAGCATGACTCCACCTGGAAATCTGAGGATGTAGCCAGGACCACGTGGATCTGAGAGAATGACAGATGCAGGTGACTGACTGGGCAGCTCTGGAGAGATGGCTTGGCACAAGGCACTCTAAAACTGCATGGTAGGTGTGTCCCTTACGGCATTACCTGTGTCATGGGCACACACCTGTATACACTGCTGCAGGTAGCTGAAGACAGTAGCTTTCAGCACGAAGGTCTCTCCTCGGATGACAGAATGTGGCAGCGTCACATCCACAAAGAAGGGTTGGACCGTTCTGAGGCTCACGGTTGGGGCAAGGCCGAACCCCCTCCCAGCCAAGCAGAATGTCTTGACTTTCCACTCTGCAGCAGCAGCAGGTGCTGTGACCAGGACACTTTTGCTGCCACTGGAGCTGAAAGGAAGAAAGCACTTGCATGAAAAAAAATTATCTCACTCCATTGCAATGGGGAGAGCTCATGGATCAACCTCTGCTACATTACCAATGACTCCTGCTCCATCAGCTCACTGCAAGGTAGACCCAGCAATCTGTCCCCTGCTTAAACTTCATCAGTAATGGCTTTATACCCTTCTCCTGAGCAAGACACTGCCCAAGCATTGCAGGTGTGTACAGTCAGTTGACAGCATGTCAGCCAACAGTGGGATATTCTGGAAAGCAGCAGCATCCTATCCTGAGACCTCATTGGTCTTAATCTAAGCACTCTAGCAACAAAGGCTACACATTTAGCTGGTGCACCCATTGGGTTGAGAAGTTATTAGTGTGTACCCCCATGTGTGAAGAGAGGATACTTGGTGTTTTGGTCTTGAAGTGTATTGCTTTTCTTTAGATGTGTGTAGACTTTTCTGCATCCCAAAGTCTACTACTCCTTCAGTTTGATGCACCACAAATGCAGGGAAGAGCCACAAAAATCACATGCAGGCCTCTCTTTACACCTGTGGCTGGTCTTTTACACAAAGGCAAGTCAGCCAAGACTCAGTAACAAAGGGATTATCCTTCTGTCCATTTGTAAAATCTGTCATCACTTACCCAACAGAGAACAGATTCCAGAGCCAAGTTTCAGGAAAATAGTGGTGAAGTCTTCCATGGGTGGTAAATTGGGGTTGTTCCTTAGTCATTCTTTGGTCTTCTGTAGAAGGTCCCCCTGAAAGAAAGAATGATGAGTTCCACCAGAGTAGGAGAGGTGAACTCTGTGAGTGATAGACAGCCTAGCACTGGGGCAAGAGGCAGAGCAATCAGTAAGAGAGATGAGGGAAGGGTCTGGCAGAGTAAAACACAAGGGAATGGGCTGATTTTGTAGGTGAGGGAAAATAGAAAGGGAAAAGAGAGAGGTAACAGGCAAACCAGCTTGCAGTGAGGTAGTTGCAAGTATTCCAGGACTTGGTTAGACCTTGATGACCTGACTCAGAGTTGGTGCTAAAGAGACTATGGACCTTCAGAAAGTCATTTTAACCAACACTTCTGTAATGCTGTGAATAACAATACTATCTGCTTGTCTGCAGAAAACTCACAGCCCTCTGCAAGCAATGGTTTAAATATCAGCAGCCATGTGAGCCACCTTAGGATGATTATCTAGTGCAAGTGACTGTCCCTGCAGGTACAGGTGGGGACAGAAGCCAGGTCTCAGCATAGCCTGTGTAGTAGTCACCAGGAAACAGATCCTGGACCACACTTCATTTTGTCTGCGCCAGGAAAGGGAATGCCATCCTTTAATGTTAGGCAACAACCAGGCAGTGACGTTCTTCAGAGACCTTTTTAGAGGGACTGGGCCATTCCTGACAAGGCTGGTGGACCTGGGAACTGGGCTGTGGCATCAGCACCCATTGCTCTCAGAGAGACAATAGTTACCACTAGTAAACCCCAGAGATGAGGGCTCTTCCATCTGAGTGACATTATATCCCAGGTAGGCTGAAAGTGAAGCTCACCCATGGTCGGCTTCCTATCTGCCTGTTGAAAGCATTGAGATGGCTTCTTGATTACCAGGTTTGAGAAGATTTTCAGCCCCATGTTCTGTTAGGAAAACAAGGAGGGGAGGGGAGGCAAAAAAGTTTCTGTGAGTGGGGAATAGTGGCCACTGCTCTTCAGAATGGCTCTGAAAACTATCAGAGCCAGGACAGGCCAGTGGCCAGGCTGCCCAGAGCACTGTCCCAAACAGACAGTGCTGAGGGATGCGTGGGACGGCCTCCCTGACCCCACTAAGCCACCACCTGTCTCTTCTGGAGGATGCTAGTATGTCTTGCTCCTCTCAATGCATTTCCAGTGTCAAGGGCACAGAGGAGAGGTGTCAGTGTCCTGCCCCATCCTCTCATGCATGCTGAAGGGAATAACTGGATGCAATTTGCCCTCTGAAGTCACACAGAGATGTGATGGGAAGCACGCTCCCCATTCAGCCCCTGGAGCTGTGACATGGGCCTGTCCACAAATTCAAGAAATGTCCCTGTGCTGTGAAAGAGCCTCCTAGGATGTGCCTCTATTGCTAAATAAAAGAGGACAGGCTCCGATCCCCAGATCCAAGGCCAGATGGCACTGCCTGTCTTGTGTCAATGCTGCTGAAGGCTAGTCCTTTCTAGAGGACAGCAAGAGATCTACCTGGGAACAGTCCAAAACAGTACCAGGGATCATGTCAATGATCTGTGGTCTAATGTTTGGGATCATTCCCTGTCTCTAATAATGCAGACAAACAGCACACAACCCAGGACCTCATTTCCAAGCCCAAAAAGCTGTGTTTTGCTGGTCCAGGATCTCACCATCTTGCTTTTTGCATCTGCAGAGGGGAATACAGGTGTTCATATTCATAACAAGATTGTGCGTCTCCTGAGACAGCACAGCTAGGCCAGACAGACAGCAGGGGCTGTCTGGAGAAGGCAAGGCCTCCTCAGACTTCTTCAGGAGAAAGATATCTCAGATGTTCATAGTTTCAACAGCTCTGGGAAAAGTCACGAGGTGATTACCCAGAAGAGTTTAAAGATGTCAGGCTGAAAGGAATGCTGTGGCTTCCCTCGTAGCAAAGATGATGTGGACTGAGGCTGAACGCAGTGATCTGAATTCTCTTCTACCTGGGCAGGGTATCCATGTCGGTAGGCAGCAGGGAACAAATCATAGACCTAGAGAAACTCACAGGCAGGGAAGTATTGGACAAGCTGCAGATACCTCCAGGTGTTTGGCTCCACCCTCCCCTAGCATCTCCTGCCCATCTCCTTAGGCAGACCACAATTTCTCCTCCACCCAAAGACCCCCTCATCCATTAGCCTCAGGCTCACTTTGTCACAGCCTCTGCCTGCCTCATCCAGCCCACCCATCACTCCTGTATATTGTCCCTGGTTGCACAGACACTCACCATTTGGCTTGTCAGCTCGCGCTCTGGTCTCATGAAGAACACGTTTTCCTCCACTGCCTGTACTGCACACAGGGAGCCAGGGGCTGCCTGCAGCCGGAGCTGCACTGTTGACCCTGTGTGGGCTTCTTTAGCTGGGAATCCTACCCTGACCTTCAGCAACACACCAAGAAAGGAAATAGGAAAAAGAGAGAAAGAGGGTTGGTGAGGCTGACAAGACAGACAGCACAGACAGAAAGAGGGAGCTAGAATCTTCTCTGCTCAGTCACTGCTATGAATAGAAGTCATTGATAGAAGCTTTCCTGGTCCCTGCACACTGTGCTGCAGACATTCCCTTCCTCTCTCCTCCTCCCTTCTCTCTTTGAAGGATCTGAGGGTCTCCTTCCCCCAGGCTTGCTGATTGCTGCTTATCAGCTCTCCCCCAGCTGCAGAGTGAGTCTCACCTGGTTTTCAAAGCACAAGGCAACATCAAAACGGATGCTGCCAGCTGTTATCCCTCCACTGGGGAAGATGGCATACACCAGTAAGGAAGGTGAAGGGGTGAAGTCAGCAGTGAAGGTCAAAGGGATGGAGAAGGAGCCCTTCAACACTGAGGAAGAAAAGGCAAAGTGTTTTCATCACAGCCCCACAGAGACCTTCTGGTCTCCTTCTTTTTTCTATTTTATAATCCCCAAATGTCAATGCAATTCCTGATGAAGCTCTGTCTGCTTTCTTCCTCCATTCTCTGACCCAATGTGATCCATCTTCCCACAGGTCCTCCCAGTCTCTCCTCCCATCATTCTTTCCCTTGTTTTGTCTTCTTGGCCTCTTCTAGCTGACAGGATGGCTTCTTCATTCTCCCTCTGTCCTGTTCACTGACTGCCCAGGACTTAGAGACTCAGGGAATTTTGGAGGAACTCTGTCAACTCACGCTGCCCAACCTAGAAAACGACAGGGTCACACTGTTTTCCATTGTCTGGCTGCCTCAGACTTACTGTTCAGCTTCCCAACCTGGATGTTTCTCTGGCCCCTGACGACAATTCCAGCCTTCCCAGTCACCTGCAGGAAAAGGGGAATGGGATGAGCAGACTGCTCTTTGCTACCAGAGTGCAGTCACACTCACCTAGTAAACTAGGCAACATCATAAATAAACAGTGGGTCAAAACCAAACCCACAGATCAGGTCCATCAGATTTGCAGGCATCACAGTGTAGGATGAGAAGTTTTAACTTGTGAGATTCTGATCTGGTCTGTCCAGTTAGGACAATGGATGGGTATTGAGGTTTGTTTGAGAGACTGCTACAGTATTTTCCCTCTAGTAGGCAGGTCTTCAAACCAGACCAAAAGCCATTTCCATTGAGCAGCTGTTTGATAACCAGAGTAAAAAAGTGATCCCCCATCCAGTTTTAAAGGGAGAAGAGTTTGACAGCAGACTCTGTGTAAGACACTTTCTGCTGCAGCCTTGGCAGAAGCTAAAGGGGTGATGGGCTGCAAAGGTAGAAGCTTCCTCCCATCCATGGAGGGACCCCAATACCAGCATCACACTGTGAACAGGTTGAGCTTTATTTGGTGTAGTGTTCACAGAGTTCTGCAAGGGATTATCTGAATTACAACCTCAACACCTCATTAGGGTCTGGTCCCATCAGTGCATCCTTTTTCCCCAGGTTGTCTACTGCCTTACTCACGTAATATGCAAAACCTATACGGCTGGTGTCTTCTCCCAGGTCATCCCGACTGAGTGTAAAGGTCACCTGAACATTCTGCTTCACCCCACAAGGCAGAGTTTCTGTGAGTGGGTGTATGTCCAGAAAGCTCTTGGTTGTGACATGGAAGGGCTGCAGGTGATGATAAGCATTTGTGTAACTGATGTCAGCTTTTCGAGGTGTGTGCGTGAGATCATCCAGTGTGAACCTTCCCTGAGAGGCAACCAGAGAGAGACACACAGAAATCAAGAGTTTCCTGCCTCAGTGCTTTGTTAGGATGTCATTTGCTTGGTCTGGGAAAGGCTGTTGTTTGGTGCCTTTCTGATGGCTCTGCACAAGGAGGGCTGTGTGGGGAGCCCAGGCCTGAGCTGGCGGGGGGGGTTGCAGGGCAGTAGTGGGGAGCACTGACAGAGCTCCAGGATCCTCACATCCCTGTATTCAGACTCAGGATTTACCTCCAAAGAGACTGATGAGCTGTTCCAGGCAGTTGTGTCCAGACTGAATGATGCTGTTCCACTGTCATCTGTGATGTATGTTTTGATAAACCGACGCCTCAGGAATTTTACTATGAGATAAACTTTTCTGTTTTTCATACCACTGCCATAGTGATCCCAAAGTTTAATCTGGTAACAACAGGGTGAGGCAGAAAAGGCAGTCAGGTATTTCTTCTGATGTTATACCCAAAACCTTACTCCCTCTGACAAATATAACCCCCTGTGTTGGGTGGGCTTAACCTGCAGCCCAGCAACCCTGCTGAGACATCATTCATTGCTCTCTGCAGAAGCTGGAGGTGTAAACACACCAGGAAATGTGCAACACAGAAACTGGAGCCACATTGTCAAATAATGTGACATGCTCCAAGGTAAAGTCTCTGTCTGAGCAACAGAAAGTGGTTTGGGTCAGCAAAATTTACTAGACACTAAATTCCCTGGTAAATGATGGGAAGAAGCAAGGAAAAAAAAAAAATCACCTTCCCCTTGTAGGGTACTCCAGGGATGTAATACTCATTTGGTGTCTCAAACATTGCCCTTGCAGTTGCCCTGGAGATGAGGATTTGTCTGGAGGTGTTGATATGCACCCCTGTTGGAATGCAGAGTGCAAGGGAAGCAGGATCAGTATCGGAGGCGACTACTGCACCCTAGTTTAATCTCACTTTGTTATTCCCAACCCCTCTAAGCACAATGTCTCAAACTTCCTTCCCAACACCAGCACCCTTTAAAGTTTGGAGGCTGCTCCTGATGTCTCCAAGCTCCATTGTGGCCTTATGGACCATGCTCCCAGCCACTCCTCATCCACCTGCTGCTGGCAGAGTAGCTCTACATGGGCAGAGTGAGTTCCTCAGGCAGGATCACTCTCCATGTCCTGGGATGGTCCCAGCACCAGGTAGAGGAGAGGGTCAGGTATGCCCACTGACCCTCACACCCCCAGAATGTTCTTTCTCGCCCTTGCACATTCTCTGCTGAACCCCTGGGTACCTGTGCCCGTCTCAAGGAGAGAGGCTTCTGCATAGAGCTTGCTGTCTTCCTCACCAGGATCCAGGTTGAAGACTGACATGTTTACAGAAGGGGTGAAGCACCCCTTGCTCGTGGTCTGCAACAGGAAGTGGTAGATATTATGGGCTGGGGAGAAGAGAAGGAGTCAGAAATACAAGGTATTAAGTCACTCTGCCATAACTGCTGACAGCAACAAGTAATACAGCAGACTCACATGTAGATAGATATGGCTGACATTTTAAATTCTGTATTTTCTGGTTTATATGCATGAATACGTGCAATTCCTGTTGTAGAAATATAAAACCAAACATGCATCACAATTTTGTTAAAAGTTACAATGTTGGCAACTTTCCAGCTTTAGTAGAAAACTGAAGACTGCATTAACTGCATCACAGAGAAAATATATGAGTGTCTTAATAGATCTAGCTAGAAGAACTGCAGAATCAAATGAAAATTCAAAGTGACAAATCATTTCCACAGCTGGAAGATTACAACTACTGTAACAAGTCATAATGACTTAAGTTTTCAACCATATATCAACAAACACAGGTTCTTGAAGGGCAGCTACTGCTTCACCAACCTGATCTCCTTCTATAACCAGGTGACCTGCCTGGTGGATGAGGGAGGGGCTGTGGGTGTTGTCTACCTGGACTTTAGTGAGGCCTTTGACACCATCTCCCACAGCATTCTCCTAGAGAAGCTGGTGGCTCATGGTTTACACAGGGGTACTCTCTGCTTTGTCAAAAACTGTCTGGGTGGCCAAGCCCAGAGAGTTGTGGTGAACAGAGTTAAATCCAGTTGGAGACTGGTCACCAGTGTTCCCCAGGGCTCAGTGCTGGGGCCAGTCCTGTTTAATATCCTTATCAATGATCTGGATGAGGGTATCGAGTGCATCCTCAGTAAGTTTGAAGACAACACCAAACTGAGCAGCAGTGTTGATCTGCTCAAGGGTAGGAAGACTCTGCAGAGGGATCTGGACAGGTTGCATTGATGGGCCAATGCCAGCTGTATGAGGTTCAACAAGGGCAAATGCTAGGGCCTACTCTTGGGTCACAACAGCTCCAGGCAATGCTACAGGCTTGGGGAGGAGTGGCTGGAAAGCTGCATGGCAGAAAAAGACCTGGGGGTGCTGGTGGACACCCGGCTGAACATGAGCCAGCAGTGTGCCCAGGTGGCCAAGAAGGCCAATGGCTTCCTGGCCTGGATCAGAAACAGTGTGTCCAGCAAAAGTAGGTGATCGTGGCCCTGTATTCGGCACTGGTGAGGCCACAGCTTGAGTACTGCGTTCAGTGTTGGGCTCTGCAGTATAAGAAAGACGTTGAATTGCTGGAGCAAGTTCAGAGAAGAGCAGTGAAGCTGGTGAGGAGACTGGAGACCATGTCTTACAGCGAGCAGCTGGGATTGTTTAGTCTGGAGAAGAGGATGCTGAGGGGAGACCTTATTGCACTTTACAACTATCTGAAAGGAGGTTGTAGTGAGGTGGGTGTTTTTCTCTTCTCCCAAGTAACTAGCGATAAGACAAGAGGGAATGAGTTTAAGTTGTGCCAGGGCAGGTTTAGATTGGACATTAGGAAAAATTTCTCTACTGAAAGAGTGGTGAGGCATTGGAAGGCACTGCCCGGGGAGGGGGTGGAGTCACCATCCCTGGAGGTGTTTGAAAAATGTATAGACATGGCACTTCAGGACATGGTTTGGTGGTTAATGTTAATAATGTTGTTAGATGGTTGGACTTAATGCCTTTGGAGGTCTTTTCCAACCTTAATGATCCTGTGATATGTATAAGGGGAGAGCCCAATCATATAATACTTTGATAGGAATGGAAACATGTAATAAGGAAAATAATAAAATCTGCAATATATAAATAAAGTATAAAACCCACTGTATGCTTTGGCTATGGAATTAACCATGTCTCACCATACATTATTTTCCTTACACAGATCCAGGACAAGTTCACCTTAACACAATAATTTTTCACCCGAGAAAGCTCTAGTAATTGTTGTTTCTTAAACTGCATTAATTTCTGGCAAGTTATGCTTCTTTACAGAAAAGAACAGAGCTCTAAATCTTTCTGTGGAATTCGACTCCCTAGTTCCTGCCACTAATAAGCAAAGTTACAAAGAAGAACTTCTGGAGGCAGAGGTTTCTTAATTGGTCTGGGCAATTAAGTAATTGCATTCATTGAATAAAAACTAATTAACCTACATATGCATCACAGAAGATGGCAAACCTTCCCTATGTAGCAGTTTATTCTATTCCCCCAGCCTTTGACAGTTAGTTCTGTGTGATGCTCCTTCACTACTCAGGTATCTTCCCAGATTTCACTTACTGGACCACTGTATTCTCTACAGATGTCCTTGCTGTCATTTTGAGGACGCCTCCTTGCCTTCTGGCACAAAGTCACCTTCACAATCCCTTGCACTGCTTTCCCATAGCTGTACCTGCAGGGAGAAGACCAGAGCAGCTGTCAATCAGACGTGCTCTGTGTTTTGATGAGCACATTGCTCCACACAGGCAGCCTTCCTGGTGAAGGTCTTCATGTAGCTGATAAGCAAGTGGGCATAAATGAAAATATAGCTCACTGTGTACTTGGGGAGTGCAATAGCACAGTCCTGCATCCAACAAAGGTGGAAACAGAGCACAGGAAAGAAAGGACCCACTCTCTCTGAAGCTCTCCCATTCCTGGGTGCTTGCTGTTCTGGAATTGCCGGCAGACACAGAGGCTGACTTCAGCTGATGTGCTCATGCTGCATGGAGCAGCACCCAGTAGGGATCATAGAATGGTTGAGTTGGAAGGGACCTTAAAGCTCCCCTAGTTCCAACCCCCCTGCCATGGGCAGAGACATCTCCCACTAGAGCAGGTTGCTCAGAGCCTCATCCAGCCTGGTCTTAAACATTTCCAGGGATGAGGTGTCCATAACTTCTCTGGGCAACTGATAGTAGCTCAGGTTCGAAACCAGCAGAAACATGTGTCCCTACAGACAGCAATAGCAAGTGCATGGTATGGAAGTAGTAGAGCTACATAGGGACCTCAGACTTGCCTCCCTATGGACTTATCATTTGGACTCTTGTTTCCATCATCAGACCTGCTCTGCTGTTTTTTAGCAAGATACAGCAGAAATGTGTCCTTGTCAGTGCAGACATTTCTCCCGCCTGCCTTGCTTTCCTTCCCTGACTCAACTTCTGTCTGCCTTTCCCTCTGGACCAATGCTCCTGACAGTATCAGTAATAAGAAGACATCTATGACCCATCCTGGGGATGCAGTGCTGTATTGTTTTCTACTAGACCTTCATATGATCAAATTTTAAGTGTCCCGATTAATGAGAAATTATGTCAGACCAGCAGCAGAAAGAAACCAAAAGTCTCTCCAGACAACCCAAATACAAATGAGCTCACCTTCTTTATCATCTACAAAGCACTTTCCAGATCATTCTCCTTCCTCTTTTGTGCTTACACCATCCTAGGTCATGCCTTCACACCCTCATCTGCTCACTTTTTGCTAGTGACTATAGAGAAACCCACTGGCTTAAAGAAACCCTACCTTCTAAGAAAGTAGTTAAGTTCAGTAGCATGTAAGTGAGAAGTGTAACATTCTAAGGAAACACCAGTTCCTGCTCCTTTATCTCAGCAGATCAGTGCCATATCAGATATGCATTTTATCCCCCTCTAAGGTCTTTGAAGGCTGGACACACATAGCTTCCAGAGCAGGGTATCATTTGCCTAGGACAAGTCTCCCTACAGCTGAATGGTCTCTTCCAAATATGGCTTGTGTACCTCTCCCCCACGATGAACCCATCAGTTTGAGTCTTGCACTACTTGGGATTCTTCAAAAGGAATGGTTGTGTTTCGCCCCTCTTGAGCCACTTCTTTTTGATGGATTCAAAAGATAGAAGACATACAGAATGAGAGACAGAGTTTTGTGAGCTCTTTCCTTTCCCCTGAACATCCTCCTTACCTGCCACACACACGCAGTGGGAAAGTTTTAGCTGAAGCATAAATTTGAGCTGGTCCCTCAAAGAAAACATCGAACTTTTGCAACTCTGGAACAAAAACCACAGAGTTACTCCATCAAAGGCAACAGACTACCTAGTCATGAGATCACAAAAGAGAAGAGTGTGTTCATGTAAGGATGGAGTCCCATGAAGTAACGTGTTCAGGAGGTAAAAGCAAGGACTGATTAAAAATAGAGAAACCAACAAAAGAATTCAGTGTATCCACACACACCCCATACAAACAGTCTCACAGAGGTCTTCAGTATATTCTCACTCTGTGCCTAGTTGTTAGCAGATAACTTCTCCAGGAATCTCCAGTATAATCTCCCTTGTGTTCATTTCTGATATTGCCCACTCTATGTTCTATAGATCTGTGTTTACTCCTAGCTCCCAGACAGTGAATCTTAGTTTACAATGTTTGGCTATATATTGTTATACAGAGAGAAACAAGCAAGTTCACACTCCATCTTACCACGTTCCTCCACCTTAAAGGTACTGGATACTTTTGGGTTCACCACACGGATGGTGTAAGTCCCCAGAGAGAGTTCAGCAGCTAACTGGAAGGAGAGTTCTGCAATGCCTTGTTTTGCTTTCACATCCAGCCACTGGCCAACGCGGTTTTGGTTTGGGTCCTGCAGGAGGAGGGGAGGAAAGGAGAGGCAGTTGTCAGCAACACCTGCTATTCTCTACCCAGAACCCACTGGATTCAAAGGTGTTGTGGGGATTTCAGAGGATTTCACAGGTTCCTGCTGTTTTTTCCCCAGATAGTTCTGAGGTAACCTGAGTGCTGGAGCACCAGTAGAGGTGAACCCAAACCACCCAGGGTTACTCTACTCTGTACTACCATCAAAAAAGAATTTATGAAAGGTCCTGACATTGTCTAGTCTCACACAGAGATGAACTGTAAGACTTAGCTTCAGGTGTTCCTGAATGTAGAAATAGCTGGAACCTGAACCATTTGTATCATTCATGGGTGTTAACAAGCAGCATGTGGACAGATTATGCATGTGTGTGTATACACAGACCTTAAGAAAAGAAACTTGACTCAGTGAGGTATTATCCATACTGAAGTACCCTTCCTCATAACACCTGAGGAGCCTGAAACACCCACCTGGACTTCCACCACAGAGTACTGCAAAGCAAACAGACAGCAATGTCAGAAGCTTGAATGACATATCAACCTCCATATAAACTTACTTTACCCAACTCGCCTTTGGTATTTTACCAAACACCATCAGTCCCAAGCATTACAACATAAGGAGCTTGAGCCTACCCAAACCAGGAGAATGGCTTTGAAATAGTAAGGGAAACAGGTAATGTAAAAAAATTTGCTCTTCTTTGGATTTGCTTTTTGATCCCTGGATTTTTAAGATGCACTTTGATGGATACTCTACAGTCATGAGAGCTAAAGTTCACTATTTAAAAAAATGGAGAAAAGTAGAGAAACTTACAAATACCACCATCCCAAGTTCACAAATATTAAAAGGCACCAGTTTTGTAACACAAATCACAAGAATTAGCAGAACTGCATCACCTATAGAAAATATACATCCTAGGTTTTCCTGTAAAATCCCTGGCCTAGGAAGAAAGGCTTGGAGCTAGGAATTAGTGCTGACTGCAGCTGGCAGTGACAGGGAGAGACAAAGAAGGATATATTTCAGCTCTTCTAGGCCTATTAATTCTCTATTGGTTCTTATATCACTGCAGCTATCAACCAGGAGGACATGTCATTTTGGGAGCATGAGGCATAAAAAGGCAGTAGCAGGGGCTTGGGAGAGTAACTGGTCTGTAACCAGAAAGCCACATGTAATTCACAGCAGTCATAATTCTAAACTTTCATGCAAGTTGTCATCAGCACCTCTGTTTTCACTGAAACCAAAAATAAAAAAATGCAGGCTACCTATTTTCATAACTTCAGTCTAACGTCAACACTCAAACAAAACACAGCACCTCTGTTATCTGTAACCCACCTAATTTGCAAACTCTATATCATAGCTTTAATGCTGCAGTGCACTCAAGCCTCACAATAACTTCATTTAAACATGACCTCTTCTGAATTTTCATCACAGCATTAACACTTACAATGCTAATTTACTTATACACATATATAGACATCAAGCATTTACAGCCAAACATCTTCATGTAGGCATGTCTTAAATGTAAAATGTATTTTTTTACTCGATTATCTAACTCATATACGAGATATGACTTCTCTGCTGAGAGGAGAAAAGAGTGCATGATCTTCAGCCACCACCAATAGTGCAAATGTCAGAAAATCAAGTCAGCTATAAAGAAGTCAGAAGGATCTCTCCCATTATTTCAATCTAGAGGGATTTGAACCAACTCTCTGCTCTTCAGTAGTTATCTGTATATGTGTCCATCAGTATTTATCCATCATGGAGTGAATTCCTGTTGGCTCTCTTTAAATTGCTTGAGGACAGAGGAACGTGAAATAGCTGCAGGAATAATTGCTTACCATGGAAAGATCTTGTCTTGCAGTTCCCTGGCTATCACATATGCAAGTCTTTGGCAACTTTTCACTTCCTTGACATAGAGAGAATGAGCTGCTGCCAGCAGCAAGTCAGTATAATTTGGTTATAATATTTTCTCTCTTTTTTTTTTTTATGATTACTTTATGCATATCTTTTCCCATATCAATTATTTTTTCTTACAATTTTGCATCTGCATCACAGTTTGCTTCAGACCCTCCTGGCACCCTTAGGTGTAACACTTTTCACAAAATGCTGAGCTTTCCAGAGCTCCAGGAGGGGAGCTTCAGGTCTGGCTGAGTCTGTACACAACTTGTCTGGTAACTGTGCCTGCAGCCAGCAGCCCACAGATGTCCCTGGAAGCCCTGCTTGTTTCTTGGTGGGGGGAGAGGAGGGCAGGTGCCTGCAGCTCCTGGTCTGCCCTGTAGTAACTCAGCTGCCAGGGAGTGCTGGCTCACTCCCCAGGTACCATCAGCAGTGCCAACCCTCCCACCAGCCAGCAGCCACCCTGTGAGAGTGACAGCACAGCCATCGGCATACGGGCACTGCTGTTCCACTTTGGCTTAGCAGAGGATTGGTGTTGGCTGCCTGGATGCTGCAGACATCAAGACTGTCTTAGCCTCCACAGCAAGGAGAGGAGGCAGACTTGGCAGAGGGAGCCCAGAGATTTCCTTGCCTCCATCTAGATGGGCTTTACCTTGCTGTTAACGGGAGCAAAATCTTCAGTCAACGTCACGATCCAGAATTTCACTGAAGAGAGAAAATGGAGAAGAGCACATTATAGACACAGAACGCATCTGGCAACAGACTTGCCCTGCACTTCCCTCACAGCTCCCCACATAGCCTTGCCAGCAGCCCTGTGCCTGCCTTGCAGCCCCACTAACCCTTTGCTCCACCCTGCTCACCACCTCTTCCCCCCAAACACGTTGCAGCACACAGCAGACAGATTCACAATGTAGGGTCTTTCCCATGGGCTACACCTGGAGTTACCCTTGTATTTCCTAGTCTGCAGTGTGAGCAGAACAGTTCGACCTGGCCCTGACCGAGAAGAAGATGTTCAAGTTTGGTCCCTCTTCTGAGCCAGCTCTGCTCCTAGAGTGTGTGAGATTGACCCTTTCAGTTCCCTCCTGCCCCTAAAACATGGGCCATGGATACACTGCTCCAGAAGGCAGCTTCTTGCTCCATCCCCACGGAGACCACACGGCACAAAGCACTCAGCACACCACCCACAGTAAACTGGGAACAAAGTCCAGGCAGGTCAAGGCAGGGGAACTGTCATGGTGCTCTGGCAGTGCTCACCTGTCTGACCTGGGTTATAGACAGGTTTATCCATCTGGATGAATGTGGCTGTGCCAGACCTGTGGATCAGGACTTGCTTCTCTTCATTTGTTTTGAAGTAGTGGCCATTGGAGATACGCAGCTGGACAGTGCCCACCTCCTGGCTGCCTGCAGGCTGGGGGACCTAAGACACAAAAGATGAGCCACCAGGTTAGCAGGCATCAGGAAAGGACAAGACAGCATCACAGCAATGCTCTCCTTGCTCCAGCTGCACTGTGAGGGCAGCCTCTTCTCTGCTTTATGCTGAAAGCCAGCACAGGGTGGCCACTTGGTGGCTGAGAGCTGTGTCTGTGCACTTGGCACCTTGCAAAAGAGGAGAAGAGAGCCTGTGCTGGCACTGAAATTGTGTCTACCCCTTCACAGGGCCACTATTAGAGCCTAGGTGGAGTGAGATGGGGAACAGTATCATGCATGCAGAGAAAGGCAGGGAGCAAAGACACCGGGCTCCCACTAAACACTCTCTCTGATTTCATATTCACTCATTTCCATGCCCCGTCTCCTCTCATCATCCTCTGTCTCTATTTCTCCAGTGAGAGGAGTCAGGGTACAAGAGAGCATACTGGAAGCTGCCAGCTAGACATCCCCACCAAGAATGATCCTGACCTGAAATATGGAGCACTCAAAGATCCAGTTGTTCCGGACAACCTTGCGGTAGAGACTGAGGTTGCCAGATGGATGTACAAGAGTTAAGGCCACACGAGTAGGCTTCTCCACCCCACGGAGGTCCAAGCACACCCTCTGGGAAGAGGGGTAGGGCAGTGCAGCTGGAATGATGATCAGGTACTTCCTGCAGTAGGAAAACAAGACATCCCATCCACTCTTGGCATTAATACTCTATGGTCTGAGGAAGCAGGAGGGTTTACTAGCTCTCCAGGGGCAGGAGGTGTTGCTCTGCTGGAGTGAGAGGGACAGATCAACAATGAGAGTGTGAACCTCTCACAGGGATGACAGAAGGTTCATAGTTAATTTCAGATACAAGAGAAATGCTTTCAGGTGACCTCAGCTCACACTGGTGTGTGTGTGTGTAATGTTGGAGGATGCTACCGTAGTGCAGAGAAATGTGTACAGTAGAGATCATCTCTGCTGCTGCAGATGGAGCTATTCTCAGGTGTTTTCAGTTCACATGGAAAATGCAACAGTCCAGCCCCTTAACAGAAAAGGATTCACACTTTTTGCTTTGAGACAACTCCTCAGCTACCTTGGCAGCAGACTGGTTTCTCCTTAATCATCCCCAGCCCTGCAGCCCTTTTCATTTGCTCTTGACTTTATCCTACACCTCTCCTTACATCTTGCCTCAGACTGCAGTCCCTCGCTCTTCTTGTTCCCACCACCAGTCTGCACCAACTTTTGTACTGCGGAGATACCCATGAGAGAGGTTCCCACCCTCGGGAAGATCCTCTGTTCATAACAAAGCTTGTGGTGTGCTGCGGACCATCCCGTGGTTATTCCATTTCAGGAGATGACTCACAGGGTCCCACACTCTTTCCCTGTCATCCTGGCCCCTCCCTCAGCATCACAACTGTCAATCAGCAGATTTTGAAATGGCACTTACGGTTGTGTGGCTATCCCTAGGGTGTAGAGCAAGCAGCTCAGTAGGAAGGGAGGCCACATTTTCATGGGAGACCCCCAGAGAGGTGGATCCCCCTGGAGGGCTGGTTAGGAGAGAAGATAGGGTGCAGATTCTCTCATTCCAAGGTCTCCAGGCCACCTGCTGTTGTTGCTGTTTCTCCCAAGAAGCAGACAAGAAGCCCCAGGGTTTCTGCCTTCTGCTTCATTCCCGTGTTTATAGTGCTGCAGGCACAGGGTTGTACCATTCAGGATATTCCCCAGCCAATCCAAGTCTTTTTGGACTCCAGCCTCTCTGCTCTCCTAATCCTCTGTGGATGGGCCAGCATAATTCAGACAAATTTGCTTTTTATTTTGCTATCCAACCAGCTGTTTCCTGTTCACTGCACTGACCCTGCTCCTTGTGCCCGTTGTAGTCCCAGTCCCATTGTTTTGACTTCAGCTGGCATGTGGCATGTGCACTCAGCTGGAGCTCATGGTGAACTCTTCTGGTCATACTGTCCTCAAGCTTTCTGAGCCTGGAGCTCCCAAGGCAGGTCTCATTCTTGAACTAGGGACCAGGCTGTGTACAAAAGCAGCATATATTCACAGTGCTCTGCTCCCTTGCAAAGTGCTGCCTTACCCAGGATAAGAGCACAGAGAGCAGACAGAGCTGGAGTCCTCACCTTATCTCAGGTATTTCAGTTTGAAGAGGACATCTAACAGCTGCAGTTCACGCCAGCTATATCACACTGTCCTCCATGGTCCGGTTCAGGGCCAATTTACAAATGCACTCATGATGGAAATGAGGGTTGATCATTGCTCAGGCAGGTCAAACACTACATGGTATGAGTCCTACAGGGTTTTCTCTAGCTATCAAGAGGCTGTGGCTATGGCCCTAGGTGACAGGAACACACACTATCTACTTTTGGAGCTTCTTTCCACATGCTAATTCTATACCTGTAGTCTACTGATTAAACGGAACTTTTGCATGAGTATCTTACCATGTTTGAAAAGAAAAGCTGGTTCTTGAAACTACTTATTCTTAAAATAAGGAAGTTCTTATATTGTAGGATAGTGGCCATTTGGTATCAAAATGCACCCCTGATTTATCCTCCAGTACCAAACTGAACTCTTAAATATGTAGGGTCTAGTAATATTTTCTTTTTCTTTAGGAAAGACTAATGCAGAACAAGGAAACTAGGGTTTGGGGGTTGTTTTTTTTACACCACACAGTGGGCAGATAGAAATCCTCTCTCCATTTTCTTTGTTCGGCTTAAAGATGCTGGTGCCAATGGCTGAGAAAAAAGTATTAGTGCACCTGGATAAACAAGGGAGCAGGAACTGGAGCAAGAACATGTATCATTCTCTGACATGAGGCTGCCCTTCTTTCCTTGTGTTTCAAAAAGCACAGGCAGTGCCTGCTGAACAATCCCAGCTGAGATTTGTTTGTTCACAATATATCCACACCAGTTCCAGGGGACAGCCAGATCCTTCATAAGCCAGATTCCAGCACAGGGGCTCACAATGGCAATAATATTGTGAGTCCTGGCTCCTACTGGCTCCAGGAGCTGCTTTGTGAGAGTAGACGCATAAAGACCTCTGAAGTTTTGGATTTAGCACTGATGGGAAATCTACATCCTGAGCAATCAACCCAATCCAGCTCCCAGACAATGAAGCAGAATGAAATTACTGTTGGAGCAGCAACAATAAAGTCACAGGCTTGGCATACATGATTCATCTGACTCAGTCCCATATCAATCTCCCATTACTGGCATGGTGACCAGCTGCTGGTGGCCAGGAGGCGTCTGGAAAGACAGCACCTCTTAGCAGAACTCTGTACCCACTGGAACTTGTGGCAGTGCACAGGGTACCTGGCTGTTTTCTTGTGTGAGATCCTCCCCCCACCCACAGACCCAGTGATCACATAGAGTCATAGAATCAAAGAACCAGGTCAGGATCATTCTTGGTGGAGATGTCTAGCTGGCAGCTTCCAGTATGCTCTCTTGTACCCTGCCTCCTTGGAAAAGACCTCCAAGACCATCAAGTCCAACCTTCTACCCAACACCTCCATGACCACTAGACCACTTCCCAGAGCACCACATCCACCTGTTTTTTGAATGCCTAGAGGGATGGTGACTCCACCACCTCCCTGGGGAGCCTGTTCCAATGTGTAACTAGTCTTTCAGTAATGAAATTCTTCCTAATATCTAATCTGAACTTCCCTTGGCACAACTTGTGGCCATTTCCTCTTGTCCTGTCATTAGTTACTAGGGAGAGAGGCCAACATGGGCCTCACTACAACCTCTTTTCAGATAGTTGTAAGGTCTCCCGTCAGCCTCCTTTTCTTCCAACTAAACAACCCCAATTCCCTCAGCCTCTCTTCATAAGACATGTTCTCCAATCCCCAAACCAGCTTTGCTGTCCTTCTCTGGTCCTGCTCCAGCCCCTCCATGTTTTTTCTTATCCTGTGGCACCCAAAACTGAAGACAGTATCCAGGGTGCAGTCTCACCAGTGCCGAGTCCAGGGGCATGATCACTTCCTTACTCCTGCTGGTCACACTATCCCTGATGCAGGCCAAGATGGTGTTGGCCTTCCTGGCCACCTGGGCACATTGCTGGCACACTTGACTCAGAGACAGACAAGGTGTACACAAGGAGCTGAGGCTGGATTTGTGTCCCTGGAGGCAGCCAGTCCTTGGTGCTCTAGCAGAGGACCTGATCACAAGCTAGCTGGAAGCACACACACCACCAAGGCTCTGGGTTGAAGCATCGCAACCCCTCGATTTTGTGAACAATAACCAAATGATTGTGATGTTTGACACATCCTGGTCTAAGCAAAGAGGGACAAATTTAGGCCTCGGAGAAATGAATGGGTTTTGTTCAAAAGTGGTTTCTTTCCCCATCTTTATATTGTCCTGAAATACAGCCATGTCTCTCCAAACCCTCCCTGATGTGGCCAGACGCCGCAGGTACTGCAGTTTAAATCCGAGAAAGAACATTTTTAAGCATCCAGAAGAGAAGTTAAAAAAGCAGGTATAGAAATTGCAGTGAACATTGAGTCAAAAATGTCAGTATGTGAAATTTTTACAGCATGTGTGCACACATATGCATATGAGAGGGTTTTCTCTCTGTGTGTGAACTCCTCCTCCAATAATGGGCTCATGCACAAGCTACCCCTCCTGGGGTAAGGAGGAGGTAGAACACACGTGTGTACGACCACTACAGCAGTTGCTTTGCCAATAAAACTCTTATACCAGGGACTTTTATCAGACTTGTTGCCACAGTTGTGTGCAGAAAGCCGCAAAATTGGGTTTTAAGTTTCCAAGAAAGCACTGTTCTGACAAAAATCCTGTTCTGCAGAGTTAAGACTCTGCATTGCTCATGGACTGCTGAGGAAATTGAAAAAAGAGAAGGGAAAAGCTCTTGTTTAAACAAAGGTGCAGAAGGAGGAAGTGACACCTGGAATGAAGTCAACTTCAGCACAGCCACTTCTGGCACAGCACAAGGCACTGGTAATGCCTAAGTGCTGTATTGAATGGATATGTTATTCTGGTCCTGTTAAGAGGCACCTGAAGCATGAAGCAGGCTTTCAGAAGCCTGCCCTGCTGGCAGATCTCCTTGGTGCCTTTTGGGAGTGTTTGCTCTTAACCAAAAGAGCTTGCAAGGCTTATGTCTTTGCCTCACAGATGGGACTTGCTGAGATTTCAGAATTAGTCTGGAACTTCAAAGTTGAAATTTAACCACACTTTCCAAATCCCTCCATTTAAACCACCACAGATCCCAGCCTTGGTGTACGGCCTGGTCTAGAGAACTTTCAGGGCTGTATCCAAAGACAGACCCTCAAACCCCACCCCACTTCCAGAACTTCCACTCCTAAGCCTGACCTTGCACTTAGCCACCACACTGTCACAGCCAGCTCTAGGGAGGGTCTGTGGAAACCTGCCTGTCTATGCAGAGACACAGTACTACCAAGCTTGAAGAGCTTAGATCAGGAGCTGGAGTTCCTTAAATCATAGAATCATAGAATGGTTTAGGCTGGAAGAGACCTCCAGAGGTCATCTGGTCCAACCTCCCTACACAAGCAGGGACATCTCTACCTAGGGCAGGTTGCTCAGAGCCCATCAAGCCTGACCTTGAATGACTCCAGGGATGGGGCCTCCACCACCTCTCTGGGCAGCCCATTCCAGGGATCCATCACCCTCAGATTAAAGAACTTTTTTCTACTATCCAGTCTAAACCTGTCCTTTCCCAACTGAAAACCATTGCCCCTTGTCCTAGCATTACAAACCCTTTTGAACAGACCTTCCCCCACCTTCACGTAGCCCCCTTCAGCTACTGGAAGGTCCCCCCAGAGCCTTCTCTTCTCCAGGCTGAACAGCCCCAACTCCCTCAGGCTGTCTTCATAGGAGAGATGCTCCACTCCCCTGATCATCTTGGTGGCCCTCATGATGGCTGACTTTAAAAAGCAGTGATACACATTGAATTTTCACATATGCTTTGATTGTTAAATTGTCTTTTCATGTCATCCTGTGACAAAGACCCTATTCATTCCCCAGCAGTTCATTAGGGGGGAGGGTTCAACTGTGGGGCATTATTCCTACCTGACAACTCATGCTGGAATTGGTCCTGTGCAAGAACTAGCTCCACGGGAGGTGCAGAAACTAAAATTACTTCCCTCCCTTTTCAATGCTAGGAGGACAGAAGCTAATCTGTGAGATACACAAGAGGGTAGATTTACTTTGCATCCATGTAAAGCTCAGAATCGGCCAAGACCTTATTGCTCAGCTACATCTGTATGTGGTAGGTGATGCTCAGTGGCATCAGTTTCCATGCAGGGCTAGGAGTTCTCACCCCATACAGATGGCTGCACGACACTGCTGGAGGGCAAGCCAGTGCTAGAAGAAATGAACATCAGGAACACAGTTCAGATATGGTCTCTCTAGAAGAGTTTGCTTCTGCTCTTCCCTCCAAGGTAACCCTCTGTCACAGAGACCAAACACACACCACAATACACAGATTTGTGATTTGCATTTTATTTTCACTCTTTTTACAGGCAAGAAACTCCCTATATTAAAACAATCAGATTTAATCAGACACCCCAAAGAATTCACCAGGAAATAGCTGTCAGGATGAGCAGGATGGCTTGGGCTGGAGTTAGTCCTGAAAGCCAACTTGTGTCCCATCACCAATATCCCACGCCCACCAAGATGTAACTTCCCAGGTGACACGTGCCCATCATACCAGAAGCAATAATGCAGCAGCCCTGCTGTCCTAGGACATCTTGCTCTAGGGATTGCTGTGGGCTGAAACAGTGGATAGTAAAAGGGAGCAAACCAAGTCCCTGGAGAAATGAGAGCAGAAGAGGGAGTATACCCAGATTGCAAATAATATGACCCAAATTATTAACCCTGGGATGCTAACAGCTAGGGAGCCCAGGCTTTCACTAAGGACTCTATAGGAAAGTGTTTCTCTGTTTTGAACCAATGTTCCTGTTTTATTTCAACCCCTCCCCAGCAAGAGGGACTCTCCATACCCAACCAGAGTAAGCTGAAAACAGTACCATGAATTCTGCTTGAAAGGTCTTCTGGAACAGCACAAACCACCTATGAGCACTGTCACTCAGCTGGCAGGCAGAGCCACCAGTCCAGACAGCCCAGAAAATGCACATGACTAGTCCTTGACAGCACAGACACATGTCAATCACCTCATGTCCTGCCTACAGGCCAATCCAGCAAAGACTACATCACAAATTGCAGAGGTGAAAGTCCCTGCAAGCCTAGGGAGTTCCATATATAGTCCTAGATGAAGGGAACATGCTGACTCAAGAGATAGATAGGACTCTTCCTATGGGACAGAGAGAGGTGGCTGGGCTGTAGAGGAAACATCACAAGGCTACTAAGCCTCTATAGAGGCTGAGGAAGGGACTCACACCTACCTCACATGCAGAAGACATTATAATCAGCTAGGGCCTGCTCCTCTGCAACAGGACAAGAAAGATCTAAGTTATCCTTGCACAGACCCAAGTGCAAACACCCAGACAACCCTGGCATCCTGTAGTTCCACACTGACCTGGGTGGTAGTAGTCATAGACCCTGACATGGCCTGGCTTCAGGTTGATCACCCCAATCTTCTGCTCCAGATGCAGTACATATGTCTCAGACTTATGGCTCAGCTGGGGAAGAAGAGTAAAGGTCAGTTCACTTATGAGTTGTTCTTTTTATTCCTCAACTAAAATTGATCCTACTGATAGGCCATAACAACTCTGAAGAGTCAAAGGCGGGACTTCAGGGTGAATCTTGAATATCCTGCTCTGCTACTCCAGTCCTGGATTCTGCACACAGCTCTGCCATTGCCCTCCACTTCTGCAGCTTCTCTAGTAGCACATGCATACCTTGTCCAAGTAGATGGCCACACCTCCTTGTGTTCTCTCGGCTCTCCTCACAGAGTGCCCATGCTGCAGCTAGTACAGGAGAGCAGAGGGAGCAATTTAGTTGGTCTTTTGAAAAAAAAGAATGAGACATCCCAACAAGTTTATCTAAGCTTGAAAGGGCAGGCTCTCATTCACTCACTTTGAGACTTATTTTGGGTTCTTACCCCTTCAGGCTGATCTCCATGCAGGGCCACCCAGCTCCTGCAAAACTCAGGGACAGGAACCTAGGCTACTTAGCTGTCAAGGATATGCTGAGCAAATTGGACCAGAAGAACCACCATCCTCAAGGCACAAAGAGAGAATCGATGGTAGGTGTTCATTTTTGTTGTGTGTCGGAGGGTAAGGGATGGTGAGATTGCTCAAGAGAGACAGGCAACACCATTCTATGCAACTCCCCAACCCCGCCACCCCCCGGGTATACACAGCCCTGCTGACACCACATCACCATCCTGATCCCAGGCTTCTTACAGACATCCCAGATCCTGAAGCCATGACGAATCCAGACAGTAGGGACACCTCCACGATCACCATGTTGGAAATGGATCTCTTCCCAGTGTACCTGGCAGAGAAGGTCAAAAGGAGAGTCTCTGCCAGCTTAGCCTTCCCACCACCACCATAGCCTGTGTGCAGGACCCTGAGTCAGGCAGCCCAGCCCCAGGACTGGGGCCAAGGCAGTTGCTGTTCCCTCTGCCAGGGGACAGATGATTGCTGCACTTCTCTGAGCAACCCCAGTCCAAAGTGACTAGCTGCACTCCCGTCCCCAGCAAGAACCAAAGCCCTTAGAAACATTTTCCCATTCCCAGAGACCCTTGTATCTTCTCTGAAACTGTCTGGTGCCTCCACTGCAGCCAAGAAGCACCCCTCAGCTTTCCAGCCATGTCTGGCTTTCTTTCTTAAGCAGAGCAATGTCTTTAGAGTCACCTGACATTGACATAGACAGTAACAGAGTGGGGATCATCCTCAGTGCAATTGACTGGCTCCGTCTTCACCCGCAAGGCAAAGGACGTGGAGACTCGTGTGGAGGGCATGTTGTACCTCAGCACCACCTGCAGGGAGAGACAAAAAGACAGAATAAGACATGGATAATTGGTTCAATATTATCCATCATATCATTTTTTTTCACTGGCTATTCTAATCCTCAAGATATGGACCCCAGACAGTGACTGGATAAAGCATACACAGTGAACAAAGTCATCCCAGCACCCAAAATAAAGGTCACTTAAGATTGGAAACCTCCCATGATCCTTCTAACTGGGATCTTTCTCCTCACCCTTCCCCTTGAGACTGCAAGTCAAGCACATAGCAGTGGGACCATTATACATATCTGTCCTCCAATACTCTGAAAGCCATGGGAGCATCATTGCCCTCACATCTGGACAAGTTCTGTCTCCGAGTCTCCCACAGCATGCAGGTTTATTGTAATGGCAACAGGCTGGAATTAAAGCACAGCTCGTGTACATTTCCTTGCAGAGAGCTGCAATGGAGAGTTTGGGATTTGATAAGATGATGAGCAGAGGGTTGTCACAGCAGGGTCTGTGGGAACTCACCCGGGTAAAGACACAACAGCTGCCATAGGCCTGCACTGAGAACTTGTCTGGGATCTCTGTCAGTGCCACCTCCTGCACCAACAGCCGGTTCTGGTAGGAGACTTGGAACTTCCTCCCAAAGCCTCTCTGGGATCTCACCCTCACTTCTGCAACCCCTTTTGTGCTGTATGTCAGTGCTGCATACTTAGCCAAGGCCTGTAAGGCGACTACTGTGTCCTGCAAAGAAAGAAACAATTACATTTATAGCTCTGAGACCCCAAGATACTTGAACTCACTGTCCCGAGGGACTCCATATACAAGGGCTCCTCTCCTCAAAGCATTCACACTTGTGTATATTGTTGTGTATCTACATTGTGCACAGGTTCTTTCTCAAGCAGCATTCCCTTCCCCAGCCACGAGTTACCTGTGTGGAGGCAAACCCTCCATAGGCATTCTGCTGCCTGGAGAGCCAGGCCACGATGCCAGAGGCTGTGCTGAGATCAGACTCTGTGACATTTGGCTTGCAGAGCAGGGCCAAGAGGACGTAGGCTGTCAGCTCCACATCCACAGACATTGGCTGTGACCAAGAGCTGGTGCTGGGTCTGGGCTTGGATGAGGTCTGACTCCAGTGGATCTGCCCACCTAGGAAAGGAAGGTCATAGATGACATTGAGTTATGTCATGCAAGAAACCCTGAGGCCTGGGAGGTACAGAGGCTTGTGTCTGCAAAGAATGTTGAGTAAGTACCTCTTGGGTGGGTCATCATGTTGCTAGGTGAACTGTAATCCCATGTACTTTGCAGTACTCAACACTCCATATTACACACCAAGGTGATAAACAAAAACAGGCCGATAATCTGCATACACATTACCTCCCAGACATCCAACTTCTCCATTGTCTTGTTTGCCAGGTCCACTACCTACCTGGCACTAGTTAGCTACCCGCTATCAAGTCCTGAGGATCAGGGAGTGAGGATCACAAGAAATGGGGCAGCTTGCCAGCTTCCTTCCCTGTCTAGTGCTTTGCAGTCCTGCATATGAAAGCACACTTCCCTCAGAGACCAACCTTCATTCTGGGTACCAGGAAAGGGCAAGAGATATGAAGGAAATCAGCACCCACACCACAGTATTGCCAGCACATACCCTGAGGTCATAGATTGGCGGTCTTAAAACTCTTTGGCGAAGGACCTAGAGGATAAAGCTCTGGTCCTCCTGGGCTGCTTGTAACCAAGGGCTCAGAAAGTCACTTGTCCATTCTCTGATGTTCACCTGGCACTGAGGTTCCCATACCTGCTCTGATTGCCTTTTGATCAAGCACATCGAGTAGCTCTTGCGTGCGTTGAGAGTCCTTGGCCAAGGCGAAGGTGTAGGCCAGCAGAGCCTGGGTGTAAGTGCTGGCAGCTCTGGGAAGGGAAGGGGCAATGCAACCCAGAGCCTTGCGCACCACCGTACTCTGCAGAGAAGAGTTACACGAGTGTGGTCACAGACAAAAAACCATGAGGCAGGCAAACAGTGTGACAGATGCACTAGCATATGCCAGCACAGAAAGGACCCCACACATTCACCCGGGTGTCTCTGTGCTTGAGCCTGCACTCTTCCTTTTGAATCAGTCCAGCACCAGTAAGCAGTGTCTCTAGCCCTTGGTGTAAGGTGCTTCACAGACATGGACCCCATCCCAAGCTGGTCGTGGGTTTCAGTAGCGCTCTCTCAGTGAAATGAACACTCTCACTGCTGCGGTAGCACCACCACCTCCTACCTTCAAAGTCCAACCACAAGAGCAAGAACACACAATTGCAAAAGCTTACACACAGCCTGCTGACCAAGATTACTGTATTCAGTTTGCCTCTGCTGTGCCTTACAAGGTCACTGGGATTTCCAGTTTCACCAGTACTGCTGTTGGCAGCAAACCCACTGGTCTCAGCAGCACTGTATTCCAGCATTCAGCTATGTTATGCTGAACACAAGCCAAAGGCTTGCAGTGCTTACCTGCCCCATACACATGCATCTACAGAATTCTGTGGTTTCCCCTCTTCCAGTGGCCTCTTGGTTATGAACATTAAGAACACAAGGGCTACATTTATGGTTTATTCTGACATGTGACATGTTCCTCATCTCTTTCCCTTCTCGGAAAGAGAAAAGGTAATGCCTGTATTATCTTTGTGCTCTCTAGATGGTGAAGTAGTGTTGCTGGATGTAGCCAGCAATTCTCAGAAATGCTCATAGTTACTACTCATGGAGTACCAAAAGGTCCCACGATCCAACTGCTACTTTTTGGTTGCTATCTCTTGCTAGTACCCAGCAGAAGCACTAAGCTAAGCTTCCATTCTTTCAGGTCCTACTTTGCTACTCTTAAATGTAGTAACTGCAAGCATCACAGCAACCTTTCTGTTCTGTAATTGAATAGAGCTAAGCAGGGATTGCAGCAAGTCTGTGAATTTGTTCAGTCTCCTTTATTCCTTTTCCTTCCTAAATCCCTCACTCTCCCAGACAGTTGAAATGGAGGTAACAGAACAAGTGTTTGTACAGCTTCCAAACTTCAAGTGGAAACACTTGACGTACCACCTCCGAAGTGCTGACTGTTATCACACATCTTAATGCCTTGTCTGGGAACAGTCTGACACATATTATAATCCATCTAGCTCTGGTGTCTTCTGGTGAAAGTAATGCAAGAACTGAGAGTGCCACTCTCCTGGAAGTGTTTTCACGCCTACTGTGTTCATCCAGCTGCTGACAACAGAAGTCCTAAGAGCACAGCCTCTGCGAGCAGTCATGTGCCAGCTGAGAAATTACTCCTCTACAACATGCCATTTATTTCTCCAGTCAATGTAAGCAATCCGAATTTTGTTCCAAGAAATCCATTTCCAGCACAGAGTGGGGGTAGAAGGCTGTTTGTCTCTACCCAGATTTTTTGTAATGCAAACTGTTGGTAAATTCAGGAGAGTGTGAAGTATTTCCAACCTTTCCCTGCATTTTAACCCCTAATGACTTTTCATGAGCCTTTTCAGTGTGCTTGTAAGGGAAAGTAGGATCTGTTCTGAACATCTTGAGTGCATCAGCCTTTGCAGGACACTCTCAAACTGTTTCTCTGAATGTTGACCTCCAGTGAGTGTGTGTGCTTGGCAAAAGCATTTCTAACCCACTCAAGGACACTTTTTCTGGGTGCTATGGCAAGCTTTGGGTTTTCCCACTGCATCTACCCACAGACCTACTCAACAGATTCCTGGATTGAAGCTAGGGTAACTCTGAGACTTGTGTTTTTACCTATCCACTGCTACTTTTGAGTGTCTGTCATCATCACAACCATTTAAAACCAATGGTTTATGCGTGTATGTCCAATTCAATAACTGTCTAGTTACTGTCCTATCAACAAATCTGATGCTGCAATGAAGCATTCCTGACTCCATGGACAATCTTCTGAGCTAGCAATACAGTCACTATCTTCTCTGAAGCACTAGGAATTCCATGAGATCTCCTACTCTGTGGTAGCCTAGATTTTCTATCACCACTTTCAGAGTACTGTCTGTGGATTCATTCACCAACTCTATGGATTCATCCTGAACAGCGTGGCTTCCACCACCTCACTGTGCAAATTGCTCTGAGGTCCTTTTTGTCTCCCTTTCAGGATTTTCCTCCTGGATTTGGAGTACAGTCTGATCTCTTCTCAGGAACTCTTTGCTTTCCCTCCCAAATGACTGGTTCTTAAGACCGACAACAAACTCTTTGTTAATTTTCTGCCAGGATGAAGGTCCTTGTCCTTTTGTTTCATTCTGCTGCAGAGCACAGTATGTATCAAATACTCAGTTTCATGAAAAGCCTCCTCCACAAAATTCAGACAAAACTCAGACAGTCCATAGAATTACCAAATGATAGAGAAATTCAGATTGGAAGGGACTTCAGAAGGTCTCTGATCTGACCTCCTGTTCAAAGCAGGGTTAGCTATGAGATCAGACCACATACATTGCTCAGGCTTTTATCCAGTCAGGTCTTGAAAACCTCCAATGATGGAGACAACTAAACCTCTCCGGGCAACCTGTTCCAACACTTAATTGTCTTTATAGTGAAAAAGGTGACCTGAAGGACACCTGTTTGTTGCCAGAAAGAAAGTCAATTTCCTTGTCTCCTTTTTTTTTTTTTTTTTTTTTAATCTATGCCCATTGCTTTCAGTTGCAATGAAAAGCACTGCTCTTTCACTTTTCTTATTTCCAGAGAACTTGGCTTCTCCAAGTCTATAGCAATTGCATTTCTCCATCAAGCTGATTGATTACATTTTTTTTTACCTGCCAGTACCACAGAGTCCCGTAATGAGTTATGATCTTTAGTACTTTTTAGAGTTCCCTCTTATTGTTATTACTTAGGTGTTCAATTCCAACTGCCCTACAGCACTCCTTTCCCAGACTTCTACTTTTTGTGAAGCTAAAACATCTTAAAAATGTCATTATATCTATTTACTTCACTGTGGGAGCAGCTACATCCATCTCTCCTCCCTAACAACTCACCATTATCTCTAAGCTGTGTAGGGGTAGCAAGGGTATGAGTAGATGAGGCAGGGGAGCAGAAGTGAGCAGCCCAAGCCTGGGAATCGGGCATAACATATAACCATGAACTCCAGTGACTCCCAGCAGTCTTAAACTCAGCTCGTTCCCTGAAAGCAATGTCCTCCTCAAGGGAAAGTTGAGATTTTTTTCCCAAGAAGTGAGAAGTTCTTCCTCACACACCCTATGACTTTGTATACCATCTCCAAGATGGTCTGTTGCTTGCCTCAGTGACACCACTGAACTCTTCCAGATTCAGATCTTAAGGCAAGAGCATGGCAAAGGATCCAAATATTCACCTCTGGTGTCTCCCCTGCTTCCAAGTATGCAGCAGTGATGTAGGCAGCCAAGGAGACTTCCCCATCCACACCTCCCTACAAAAAAGCATAAACATCCAAAAAGCTGGGAAAGTTAATACACAAAGACCTGAAGCTTTTCAGCAAAGGTCCCACCTATCCCTGTCTTGCTCCCATGCAAGAAAGCAGAACAACACAGGAAAGTCGACTAAAAATTACTAGTATGCTTGGCAAGAACTGCTTTGAGTTGTCCTTCAAGGTGCTCTGGCTCCTACCTTCATGGCTGTGTGGAAAAGTTGGCCCACATTTCTGAAACAACCATTGGGAAGCTGGTGGAACTCCAGCCAGGTCAGAGCATCTTGGATGGTCCTGTTGTCCATGAAAATATATGGCTTGGCTTGGACAAAACATTTAACCACAAACGCAGTCAGCCTAGTTGGGGAGAGAACAGAAAAAAAAGGCATGAGAGAGGGAAGAGAGAAGCAGAAAGAGATGGAGTGAATGAGAGAGAGGAAAGAATTAATGGAGAGAAAGAATCTAAGCAGAAGATGAGGGAAAAGAAAATAAGTGGGAGTTTGAAACCGGTGGGTCTCTTCTCACTTATTGTGCAATTCCTAATTTGCTGGTCCAAGGACAGTTCATCCCAAGGACAGTTGCATACCCCCGGAGCGCCATAGCCTTTAAAGCATCTGGAACACTTTGGGTCCAATAGGAGAGAAAGGATCTAATGCTGGAAGCAGAAAACTGCCCACCCCTGTGCAGACAGCAAGCAGAGAGCAGGGAGAGAGCCCAGGGCTTACCAAGTATTACCGTGCTCATCCTTGGTACCAAATTCGCTGTAGGAACCATCAGGATGCTGATATTGCAGCTGTATCTGGTACCCTGGGAAGCAGGATAGGACATTAGTGCTCACAATGGTATTTGCAACGAGATCACTGTGAGGGGAATGGGGTGGTGGAGCACTCTGGGTGGAAGGGGAGTAGGCACTCAGGACTTTTAGCAGGTTGGACACAACCTGCAGAGGTGGTGGAAGAGGAACAAGGTGGGTTTGTCACACTTGCCATTGCGCAGGAATCCTGTTGCCCTCTCCTTGATCTCAGGGGTCAGCTGCCTCGTCTTCTCCAGGTACTGCAGCACATAGACAATGGGGGCAAACAGCACCATGTTCTGCTCCCCACAGCCATGAGGCATCTGCACTAAATGGTCCAGGTTCTGCAGTGCCATACCCATGAGGTCACCTGGAACAGAGCATAGGCACGCTGACCACCTCCTGGGCAGAAGGCTTGGGGATTCACCTCCTCCTACCATGACTTGTTCCCAGCAGTGCACCAGGCAAGATAGGCCTAGAACAACAGTGTGGGGGCACCTCTGTCCAACCAGCTTATCAGTTCCACTATGCCCTCCATAAGGACTGTACACTTTCCCATCCTGGGAGGGGAAGCCCATAAATAGAACACTCTCTCCCTTGCTATCAGGAATCAGGAAAGGCAGGCACACACATCAGAAAAAGAAGGCAGTGTAGCCTTGGAAAGCTCAGAAAGGGCAAGGGGGGGTTCTGGGTTTGGGCATTCCTAGGGCTGAACTCAGACATACAGGATTTGCAAAGGTACTGTCATAGCTGAATTTCTTACCAGTGACTGAGACAGTGGCTCTGACTGAACCTTCAACCACATTTTGAGGCAACATCAGGGACACAGACTCTTGTTCCGGATTCCCTGACACCGATGGGGTAAGGTGTGTGTGTGAAGGACAAAAAGAAAGAGAATCTGATGAAAACAGCCCTCAAAACCCCCAGAAACTGTTCAAGACTCTTCTGTGCTAACATCCTAGTTTCCTGGCTCAGAAGCTGCGGACCACCTGAAAACCCCCCTGTCTCATTCAACTTTCTCCATCCACTTCACAGCAGCTGCACTATCCCAACAGCCCTCCTTCTAAAGAGGCTGAGAGGAATTTGTCCTAGAAACACACTGTCTTCTGCTTTTCTCCACCTAAGTTACTTCCTCTTGTTTCAGATTTCAGTTGCAGGCATGTCTGAGAAGAGATGCACCTCATGCTCTCAAAATCTGCTAATGACCCCATCATACACCATAAAATTCAAGACAGGAACAGCTATCTTAAGTCGTGCCCTCCAGCCTTACCATGTTCAGTAGTCTGGTTTTATTACTACAGGCAAAAAAGGCCACAAGCTGTCACATCAGTGTCAGGGATGTTGATGCTAAAAGATTGGACCTCCCCACATTCTTAGCCAGGGGAAGCTCTAGCTGGTACCACTACTAGAGTATGCTTCTGTTGCTTGGCTGTGTTGGCAGAGGAAATATTTCAACATGTGGAAAGACCCAGGAGGTGGTTAGGCAGGGAGGAGTGGGATGAGCAGGGTGAAAGAAGAAAGTAGTCTCTCTACCTTTTTTGGGACACAGGATGGAGCTGTGAGCCTTTTCTATCAGCACTCCCTCTGGCTGTTGGAGCACATAAAAGTAGAATTATAATGAGCAAACAGGAGAGAAACAGTGGATCAGAAATAAGGAGAGAAACAAGTGGATTAGAAATAGATAGAGACAAAAATCCTGGTTCAGGCTGGAGAGTCAACTGAAGTCACATCATTAACACATACAAATGTAAATTATTGCCAATCGTTTTCCAATCCAAAGCATTCTGTGATTTTCATTTCAGATAAGAAAACAGCACATATTTTCAGAATATCCTAACTTCTGTGTGTCTGTGAAACTAATGCTGTAAGGTTCAGCAGAGGGCTCAGGAGCAAGGACATAAAAGAGTGTACACATTTAAAGTTTTCCATAGTATGAAGTGGAGGATATGCCTCTACCTCCCACATCCATCAGCCCTCACAAGCTGGGCCCAGCTCAGGACCTGAGATTCTAATTACACACCTTGAATGGCAAGAGGTAACTCCCAAAATTAACCTGTACAAAATCTGGGAATTGCACAAAGCCCACTGGTAGGTCTAGGTAACAGAACAGCTTGTCTGACCCGGACTTGGAGGAGTTTGATGATCGTGTCTTTCTGTCCTTGTTTTGGGACAAATGGTATCTCTTCACCACAGAGCTCTTTGGTGGCCACAGCCTCTGTGCTGAGGGTGATGTTCATGAGCCCTGAAAATAACACTTATTTAGGTGCATGAAACATCTTATGAGGAAGCACTTCCCATTAATACAATAGAAGTCACCTATTGACAACAAAAATTGTATCATAGCCCTGTATGACTTATTTTGTGAGTAATCATGACCTTAGGATGAGTGCAAATGAGTACTCACTGGTTAACAGGGCAAACAACTCCTCACTCCATGTCAACTCTTACAAAACATCCTCACCTTCGTTCCATCCCTTCCAAATTGCACCACCCTGTACTTCTCACCTAGTTGCTCAGCTGTGACACTCCACTGAAAGGTCTTGGCTTCACCAGCACATAAGCAGCTGCTGTAGACACAGCCTTTGCATGGCTTCAACTGCAAGTGTGCAAACTCCTCCACGGTCACTTTGATCTGAAGGGGCAGCAGGGATGGCAGGTGGTAACAAGATAAACATCACAAGCCATATATTTCAGCCATCTGCTACCCACCCATACCCTTCTTTTCTTGCAGAGTCTACTGTGGTTCACCTACCTTCATGCATCGCTGCAGGTAGTTGAAGACTGTTGCCTTCAAGATGAAGGTCTCACCCTGGATCACAGAAGATGGCAGTGGGAGATCCACAAAAAAGGGCTTGAAAACAAGCAGACTGAAGGTTGGCGCAAGTCCAAAGCCATTACGTCCTGTGCAGAACATCCCTGCTTTCCATTCTGTGATGGTACCAGGCACAGTGACAGTGACATTCTTGCTCCCACTGGGACTGGGGAGAAGTAGACAGCAACAGAAACATTTAACTGAATCTTGCTGAAGGCAGCACCCAGTGACCTGGTCTGCACCCTTCTCTCCAGTGTGCCCCATCCCTCCACCTCAGTCTAACCCCTAATCTCTGGTGAATGTGTAGCCTTTAGAGGGTTACAAGTAGGTCCTTGTAGAAGTAGGGACTCCTGCCTCAGATGTTTATAAAACCAGAATATTTCTGACAATAGGTTACATGTCTGCAAGGTGCTATCAATCATACTTGGTGCTTTCTTTAGATAGCGCTTGGCCCTTTGCACATCAAAATATTGTTTACAGATGTCAGTGGTTTTATTTTTCTCAGCCTAGGGATGGGAAACCAGACACTGTAAGAGAAACAGGACTGTCTCAACATCTGTGTAACTTAGCAAGAAGAGACAGATCCAGCCATTCACCTTCCTGGGAGACACTGACAGTTTCAAGCCCAACATGAAAAGAGGGCAGAGACTTGCCTTATGCCCACAGCACAACTTCTGAGAGCAGCAGACTGTTCTGTGGCTGCTACCAAAGCAGACATAAAAGCAGACCTAGCTAAAGCTAATGATATCACTTGACTCCAGTAACTGGACACATTCACTTTTGCCAGGCACATACAGGAAGGCAACAGATAAAGCATAGACACCTTTGGTTGTTCAAATCAGGCTTGTGGACCAATCCCATAGGAGATATTTGCTGCTAGGGGGTGAGAAGATGGATCAAGCTGGAAGGACAATGGAAGTGGAAGAGGGAAGATGTGGGGGCAGCTGGCCTGAGTGGACTCCAGTCTCCAGACACCAGACAAATTCTTGAACTCAGAGATGAAAAGCTTCCAAAAGCTCCCTCAGCAGACTCTGTGTACTCACTGAGCCTCTCTCACAGGAGACAACTCCTAGTCCCGAGAAGGATTTTGTGGAGAACAGCTTCCCCTGCATCCCAGGATATATCCTGCTAGCACAGTTTGGGAAATGCTGGCCCAGAGGCACCACAAGCAGAGTGGAGGCAGCAAACCAAGTTGTTTTCCTACACTATACTTCCTTTCCCATCTTCCCATATCAGCCACCTCCCATGAATGGACAATACTTCTGTATGATCATCTACTAGAGGAAAATGCATCAGCTCCTGTGAGAAATGGCCTGAAAGGTATGAGCCTCATGACATATGACCTCAGGTATCTTCCTCAGCAGCTTACGATCTAAACTCAGTTGTATCAGCCACCACTCCAAGTCACATTAGCCACCCAGACTAGACCCCCACTGCTAGGCTTACTCACCCCAGAGAATACAAATCCCATATCCAGGTTTTGGGGTAATGCTCGTGTACATTGTTTTCAGCTGAAGAAACAGGTGAAAACATACTTGGCTGATAGATAGATGTTGTCAGGTGCTCTTCTGGAAATAACAAAGACCCAGTCACCACAGTGTCCTGAGAGCAGAGGAGCTCCAGCCCAGCTCATGCTGCTGGCCATCATCAGCTCTTGGGAAGCATGGCACTGGAATAGAAGGTGCTATCCCAAATTTTGAAATCTCTTGCCCCATTTCAAATGGCAGAGGTACTCTGGGCCTTACTTGCAGTTGTAGGCACCATGGGAAGGGTAACCATTCCCTTACCTCAGAGACAAGACCCGAGATCTGGGCAGCTCACTAACATTTGAGAGCCAAAAGCTGTGAGTCCCAGGCAGCATCACACTAGCACAACAGGTTTAGGGTCAGGGACTCTTTCTCCTTCATTTGCCGTTAACACAAGTACTGCTTTTTAACACAAACCCAAGACTGCTTTCACCTGAAAGACTAAGCATTCCATGTGAGAAGAAACAGTTGGCAAATGCTTACTGTTATATGCTTTATGGGGCTGGGCAAACATCGACATGGGCCTGGAAGTAAACACTCCTGTTTCCTGCAGCATAGTTGTTGATGGAGTGGTTGGACACACTTTGGGTCTCCTGATATTGGTGTTGGACATAATTTTCAACCCCATTTCCTGTAGGAAAAGAAGGAACTGATGTATCAGAAGCTTGTCCTCTCCTCTCTGCTCTCTACCCTGTGCCTTCTTGTTCCCTCATGCAGTGAGGACTTAGAATCCTAGAATGGTAGGGGTTGGAAGGGATCTCTGGAGATCAAGTCCAACCCCCCTACCAACACAGGAACACCTAGAGCAGGCCACACAGGAACAGATCCAGGTGGGTCCTGAAAGCCTCTAGAGAACGAGACTCCACAACCTCTCTGGGCAGCCTGTTCCAGGCTCTGTCACTCAGGACTTGGCTGTCCTCTGGCTTGGCAAAGTATTTTGTTGCTTCATTTTTAAGAGGGAATTATTCAGATCCCTAGCAATGGGCAAACAAGGTCTTCTGAGCTAATTCATCTGGCCTGAGTCAGCCAAATTCATTCTTTTACAACACATGGTCACTTAGGTACTATGCCTTCTTAGCCTGCAGAGTGCTCATGTTATGGAGATTAAATAAGCTATGTGAAATCCAATTAAAGTAACCAATAATCCTTGCCTTCCTGAATCACACAACCAAAGTGCTGCAACTGCACAAGAATTTTATCTTGGTCAAGTCACTTATTCAAACAATAAGTGAGTTATAAGGGCCTAAATTGGACCTGTTCCAGGCCATGCTTCCCTCAGTTCATGCATTATCCCAGCCCACCAAATCAACCATTTTTACCCTGAATGTTGTAAATGCATCAGGCTCATCGGAATTTGGGAACCCACATGAATGATCATCTTCAGACACTTGGGGGGGATACCTGGAGCTATAAACAGATGGGAACAGCCCATAGATCTGAGAAAGCAAGAAAAAATGAAAAACATCAGCACAAATAAAACTTGGCATTCCCTCTCCTGTCATACACCCAAGGTCTGTTTGAACTGTTCCTGGCTACTGTGCAGGAACACATGCCAGAAAGCCCCAGCTGTCACTCTTCCCTGGCTCTCCTCTGGTAGAGCCAGCACAACCCACTGAAATGAACACGAGACGGAACAACAGAAGCTGATTTACTGGTGCACTGAGTCATGTTCAACCTCTTTCTGAACACAAGACCCCTAATCTTCACCTGTGCCACACTGAGAGCACTGCTGATCCCTCTGGGCACTGCTTTGAGCTTCTTGGGAGATAAGTTCTGCACAGATGCAATGCTTCCCTTCCTTCCTTCCCTTCTTCCCTCCCTCTTAATGTCAGTACGTGGGAAAGGAAGCAGTTGGAGCCGGCCCACTCACCAAGGAGCTGCTGAGGTCTTTTCCTGGCTTCAGCAAAAGGACTCTCCTATCCACAGCCCAGACAGCACATGTGGACCCAGGAGCTGCCAGGAGGTGGAGACCAACTTCTGAATCAGGAAGAGTCTCTGGCGTTGAGAAACCCAGCTCCACCTAAATGGGAAAAACACAAGGCAATACCTGAGCACTGTTGGCTACCTTACCACTTCCTGAGCAGGGAAGGGACCTACATGAAGAGTTTCCAAGGACTTGTCTTGGATGGAAACTGAGGAATCTCCCAAGGACACCAGAAGGTATTTAAAAAAAAAACATCATAGAATCCTAGAATGGTAGGGGTTGGAAGGGACCTCTGGAGATCATTGAGTCCAACCCTCCTGCCAGAGCAGGACCATAGAATCTAAGGTTGAGGTTCTATCAGGAAAGATGTCAGAGAGTGAACCATCCCTGTGCATAGCTCACAGTTTTGGAGATACTCCTGTGTTGGAACACAGCGTTCTCTTTACCCAGCAAACCAGTTACCCAAAAAAGCAGATTCCCATGGATGTCACAATGGCCACAAGAGCTCAGCCCTTTCTGGATGGCCAGTAAAATCCACTTCTTCCATCAGTCACTTTCAGGTGTCTTCCCAACACCAAATACTACTAAGTCCAAGCATCTGCTGCAGTAGCAGAGCAGCCTCAAGGTCTTGGGGGAACGACACTAACACCACAGGCTGGGCTGTGATCCTACTGGGTTGCAGTTGCTATGCAAGCCTATGGAGATAAAGCAGTTCTCTGCCTCTCCCAAACATTGCAGCAGTCCCCACAATGCTCAGCAGATACTTTGTCCATACATCATGGCTCACTTCACCATTCACATACTGTAGTTCACCCAACAGTATCCCACAGTGTCAGCTACACATACTGTGTATTCCTCAGTCTCTCTTTCATTGCAGCAGACACATTGACACTCATACTTGTAGGCGTGGCCTCGGACACAAATCCTACCTTATTTCTGAAACACATGGAGACACTAAAGATGGCAGAATCAGTGATGATTTTTCCATTAGGGAAAATAACATAAACAACGAGTCTTGATGCTGGGGCATAGATTGAGCTGAAGGTAAGAGGGATGGAGAAGAAGCCTTTCAGCACTAGATGGAAGAGAGAGGGAAAAAGGGAAAGTAGATTTAGTAGTGAAAGTGGACTCTGATCAGCTTTTACCATTTTGTGTGTGCCTGTTTAATTCACTTCCTCAGTCTTCCAGGACCAAGGAGATTTTTGGAGACCACTCAAACAATCGTAAATCTCTAGATCTGGTACCAGCAAAAGACCAGCAAAAGACTCTTCCTGCTTCTGTTCATTGCCTCAGGGAGATGAAACAACTCTTGAACAGTTCAAGCTTAGCTCCACAAAGAGTGAGAGTCTCAGATATCTTCCAAAGCCTCGAATCACTAACCACCTCCCACCCATCACCAACAAAGAGGTGACCATTGTCCCAAAGCACCTATAATTTAGGTGTGTGTTTGTTTTGGTTGTTCTTTAAGAGCTGGAGAAGTAGACAACAGTGAGTCAACACCCATCAAAATGATAAATTGTGGTGTCCTAACTACTGAGATTATCTGTAGACAAAATTGCAAATTAAAGCAGAAGAGTTTTGATAGAGGGTAAGGCTACAGTTGCATGCCACTTGCAGGGCCAGCAAAAGGAGACTGAAAATGAAGACAATAGAGGATGAGCCAACTGAAGATGGCAGAATCAGTGATGATTTTTACATTAGGGAAGATGAACATAAACAATGAGTCTTGATGCTGGGGCATAGATTGAGCTGAAGGTAAGAGGGACGGAGAAGAATCCTGTGAAAAACTGGGTATTGTTCTCTCAGTATCAAGCAGGAGGGTAAAGGAAACATGAAAGCTGGAAAGGCACTCTGCTCTGATGCAACAGAAAAGGGGTGAGCCAGCTCTGAATTGTGAAGAGGCTTATGCCACATATCCAAATAAAATGGGATGCCACAGATCATGGAGTGTTTGAGAGACACAAAGCAGGGGAGTGCACTTACTTCTTGGCAGCCCAACCCAAATAGTCTTCTGACCTGCATGGACTATCCCTCTTTTCCCTGTGACCTAGGGAAGAATACAGAAAGGGCAGGAATGCCAGTCACACAGTCTTTGAGATCATTATGCAGATCAGAGTAACTCTGAAATTGGAGATGAAATGGGGGCAGGGGGAGGGATATCAGCTTTACTTGCTCTCAGGTAGCAGGGAGAGCTCAGGGGATCAAGAGACTTGGGAAGACAGGTAAGGCCAATACCTGCCCTGCATCTGTGCAGAGCCAAAAAGAAAGGTGTTGCCTTTCTTGCTGTTACTGCAGCCCCAGGATCGAAACCAGGATCCAGCCCCATGATGGCTGGATGAGCTACCTGTCCTGGGCTGAGCCAAACCTATCAGACATCAGGCTTGAATCTGTGGGAGATGCTGATATTTTGTCTTGAGCCATCACCCACTAGCACTTCCCAAAAAACTCACAAAGTAGGAGAAAATGACACGCTTGGGTCCATGTTCCAGGTCCTCCTGGTAAATTCTGAAGTCCACCTGGACAGCCTGCTTTCTACCACAGGGTATTGTTTCTGGCACACGAACAATAGAGAGGAAACTCCTGCTGGTGCTGTAGAATGGACGTATGAAGTGAGAGGCTCGTTGGTAACTCAGATCAACTGTCCAAGGCTCTCTATCGAAATCTTCATGCAGGACACTTGCCTGGTGAGACAAAACAAACAAACAAACAAAAACAACAACAACAAAAAAAACCCTAAACAAACAACAACCCACAGTTAATTCCTCTAGTTAAGTAGGTCAGCTGCCGATCACCCTACCTTGGTGAGAAGCTCAGATTGGGTCTGAGCAACACCATAGCATAGGTTTCTGTGTGGACAGATAGTGAGGAAGACAACCAGGATTTGGAGAATAAGGTCTCAGAGGGAGCCAAGATCCAGAACATACTGAGGTGTTTCACATTTGAGTTACCGTCCTTCAAGAAGGAACAAGGGAGATGTCTGTGGGGCTGTAAATAGCTCTAAGATGCATGAGGATGCCTGCCAACAAGACATGACCTTCCTCACTTACCTCCAAGGAGGTCAAGGTGCTGTTCCAAGCAGTTGTGTTCAGGCTAAATGAAGCTGTCCCAGAGTTCCCAGTGATGTACTTCTGCTTAAACTGCTGCTCACTGCAGCTTACTGTGAGAAGAACTTTTTTGTGCTTCAGTGCCTTGCCTTGGTAGTCGACAACTTTAATCTGGGAACAACATGGTAAGCAAGAGAAGTGCAAAAGTGTCTAATCACTGGACAGAATCTCCTGCTTCTCCAAGTCAGGAGTAGCATTTCCAAAGACAGCAAGGTCACCCTTTCAGTCACTAACAATATTATCAACACTGCTACTGGTCTCCTATTATAACTTGCACTATGAGGTTCATTCACCCCCATGCTCTCTGCTCCTTCACAGTAGGTCTCCCAGATGATGAATTTTCAAATGTTTGGGTTTGCACCCCACATATGGATCCCACAGCTGTTGCCACTCAAGGTTTATTTGGCAAATGGCAGCCCTGAATGTTATTCTCACTTTTGACACCTCAAGTTTTGTCACGGGGACTCATTCAAGTCCTCCCAAGCTGGAGGTGAAGTTGAGAAAGACACTAGTTGCTGTGAAGACATTGCTTATGCTCTCCCCTACAAAGGATTGTAACTGGGAATTACCTTCCCTCTGTACATCTCTCCAGTGTGGTAGTAAGAATTCACGTCATCAAACAAGGCCATCCCACCAATCTTGGAGATGAGTAATTTGTGTGAAGCATTGACGTGTATCTCTGAAGCAGCAAGACAGAAACATAAGGGAGGAAGCAAGGAGGCCAAGTAACCCCTCAGCAATTTCCCAGCAGAGTGACCCACTGGTAATACTGATGCACATGTTCAGCTGCACACACATTTCATACCAGGGAGATGATTTGCTCAGGGTTCTCCGTATCTATTCATCCTCCCCATTACTTCTAGCCCTTAGAGAGGCCCCTAAGCTTCACCACCTGAGACTGCAGGTATGCAGAGTGAGCATGTCGTGCCATCAGCAACTGGTGGCTCTGTCTGTATTTGTGAGGTTAGGTGTCTCAGAACAGGCTCAGAAAGCTTAGAGCCCTGCCTTGATAGCCTGAAAGATTCCAGTGTTCTTGGTAAGATTAGTGCATCTTCACATGCCTCTTCCCAGCCACCAGAGATACTTCCAGAGTTACCTGTGCCATCCTCCACCAGTGAGGCCTCTGCAACTATGCTGTCCTGATAGTACCGAAAGTCTCGACTGAAGGAGGACAGACTCACATTTGTGAAGAAGCAACCCATCTCATCTGTCTGAAAGTACAAAGAGAGGAAACAAGGTCCAAACAAGGCATTTAGGTTAGGAATTGCCCAAATGGGGAAGAACCAGCAGGACAAAATCCCTGTTCTCAGAGAGCTTGCCTTTTGATATAGCAGTCCAGGATGTGGAGCAGGCATGTGATGCACACACAATCATAATCAGCAGCCACAGTTAATAAGAAGCAGCACCAGCAGACCACTGGCCAAGCAGCCAAAACCACTGGGTGACATCACTAGTGTTTCAGCTAAAGACTCCAGCAGCCTTGGGGCTGAGCACAAACATCTCTGAACAGGGCTTAGCTCCTGCTAAGCATCTCACCTGGTTGTTGAATTCCTGACAGAGGTCAGGTTTTGAAGCACTGGGCAGAAATGGGGCTATCTTCTGACAAAGGCTCACACGAACCATCCCCTGGACACCTTTCCCATAGGTGTATCTTTGGGAAGCAGGGAAAAGAGGAGACAGTCACATATAGTGAGAAAATGCAGGGCTTGCTTTGCATCACCCAAGAGACCATTTATTCACATATGATTCACAAAATAGCACGAGAATGGCAACCACACAGCAGGCCCAGAAGATCTGACCCAGTAAGTAGGGTTAGGTTAGGGTACAGCCATGATGGGACATCCAAATGCTCTGTCAGATAATTAGCACCAAACTAAACTATTTCAGGAAACAAGAGTGTTGTAGGTGCCGAGTCAGCACAGAGCTCTGCACTTTGCATCAGCACTACCTGCAATAAACCCAGGATACACTGAAGGCACACATCATCTTATGAGCAGAAGCATAGGTGAAGAAGGAAGTGCCTTTCAGTTAGAAAACACCTCTACATGAGGCTCTTAACCCTCTTCTTGTCCTTGGACTGTACCTGATGCAATTCTTTTTTGCCTCTCTGTAGTTTCCTCTAGTGTATAACCTGGAAAAGCTTTTCTTCATTTCCCTTGAGTTTGTTCTGCAGGGAGCTGAACACCAACCATCTGCCACGTTCTGGCCCACAGATTCCTGCTTGTCAAAGGGTAGGTTGTTCCCCTAGGTTTTGTGTGTAAAGACTTGTGGAGTGTTTTTAAAAATGGGGCATTAAAGTACCAGAAGGATAGTTATAGAAATTTTTTGTCGCATCAGAGTGCAAACAACTGCTGTGGAAGACTCTGGCCTACTGTAACTGAAGGGCAGTAAGTTTCCCCTGAGCAACTCATGATTACTGAGCCATCTCATGCTCGTCAGGCCAGAATTAGGGCCATCCCTTCAAGCAGAATTCTTACCTGCCACATATGCAGAGCGGGAAGGTTTTATCTAGTATATAAATCTGATTTGGCACCTCAAAGATCACTTCAAATTTTGGCAGCACTGGAAGGGAAAAATAATGAAATGTAGGAACCACTGGCCAGGGACAGCCTTTCCAGAGACTCAACATGAAGATAGACTATGCGTGGAATAAGAGCCAGGAAATGGAAGGAAGGTGATAAGAAGGGGAAAAATATTTCTATTGTTTCTTTAATGGTGTAGTGGTCCCTGCTTGGGTGCTTCTTCCCAAACTAAACCCCAAACATGGCTATGTCCATGGTCTTCTGACAGCTATTTCCACTGAGTGAAGACTAGACTTAATTAGTTAATTAAGTCTATTAATTGGGGGATGAAAGAGAAGTGGGGTGACACTGGACTGGCTCTGGAAAAGCCCATCCTAAATGACCTTGTTTTGTCTGACACAGAGAACAGCTGGAAAGAGGTATGTTAAAGGTCTGAGGCCATACACAACATTTCTCCCAAGCTGCTGACCCAAGGTCCCACAGTGGTCTCTCTTCTGAGCCTTAGCTCAGACTCTTCCATGACAGATGGAAGATTACTTTTCTCTTTTGCTCCCAGAACAGTTATCAAGGAACAAATACCCAGCTTCCTGGAACAACAGTGCAAGGACCAATCTGCAGCTCAGACATATCCCCCACATGCTGCTCATACCATACTCCTCCACGGAGAAGCTGCCATGTGCTTTTGCACTGGTTACATTGATGACATATGGCCCCAGCATAGGCTCATCACTTAGCTGGAAAGATAGATCTGCAATGCCATCTTGGGGAACCACATCCAGCCACTGCTCTATCCGGTTGTTCTTAGGGTCCTACACCCACAAGAGAGGAAGAAACAGTTGTTCCAGCATCTCATTGATCCACACCCCATAGAAATCAAGTTTCAGTGCTGTAGACTATCGGACTCTATAGCTAAGGAATGAGGTTTGGTATAGGCTAGTTAAGACATTTTTAAGACAATATAACGCTCAGATTCTGCTCCCAGCATCTGAGTCTCCTTCTACATTTCTCTAAATTCTCAAGGCAAGTCCCTTCAGAGTTCTAACTTTTTTCCATTAAGTCTAAGCTGATCTGTCTATACTCTTACAAGTCAGATTTCTACAGAAGTAACTGGGAGCATAACCTTAAATGAATAGAATTGACACCGTAGGGACTATGTTAGCTTAAGAAATCTTAAAGTTCTACCATTCCAGTCACAGGTCTGTAAAATCCAGGAGTTGAGTATGAATAGCCCAGTGAAATGGCTGCCAGGAATGTTATCATAACACTAGATTTCAGCATCACTCACCTGAAGAAACAGGGAAATCTGGGGGTGAAAAAAAGGCAAATATATTAAGAGACAGAAACACATTCCAGCAATGAACACAAGGTACTTCAGATGCAGAGCCTGCTCTGAAGGATGTGCAACTAGTAATCTGGAAACTTAGAGCACTGACAACAATATGGAGTAAAATGAACATCACCAAAAAGGAGAAACACAGGGTGGGTCAATTACAATAAAGTCAGGAGAAAGGGAAAAAAAAAAGCCACTATGGAGGTCACTCAGTACTTGCTAACGACTTCCTGACAGAGTTCTTCATTGGGAAAACTCACTGCCCAAACACACAAAACTCTGTCTCAGCTGCAGTATTAAAGGGGTCACAGAGGTAAAGGATCTCTCTGGAGATCATCTAGTCCAACACCCAGCTGAAGCATGTCTTCTTAGAGCAGATTGCTCATAGCCTTCTCCAGCTGAGTTTTGAACATCTCCAAGGAGAAGATGCCTTCTATGGCCACCTGTTTCAATATCCAGTCATTCCTGCAATGGCATTTCTTTTCCTAATGTCTGCTATACCATGTTCCAATTTGTAAGAGCCAGATTAAGAGCACTCCTCCCTACCACACCCCTAGGAAAACCTGACCTGCAAACTATTCAATCCCCACATAACATCAGGAATCAGTACGTCCTGTGCTTGTATGACCATTTCACCATGATAAGCAAGAGACGTGTACACCCCTGCCATCCTGTTGAGTTACCAGCTTGAGTTACTACTCTCCTCTGGGCACTCCTAAAGCCTAGCCCAGGGAAAAATGTGGAAAAGTTGGATTTCTGGCAGATAGGAAGTAGGATACACACATGGAACATGGCAGCCTTTTCTACAGCCTCGAGGGTTGGCTTACCGAATCGTTGAGTGCAAGGAATTCCTCGTCCAGAGTGACAACGCGAAATTTCACTAAAGGCAAGGAAATCAGGGAATATATTTATCAGATCTCAGTCCTTCCCTACACACCCCTGATCTATCTGTTTCCACAGCTCCTGTCTATAAACATTTGTGATAACATCTGACATGGACATTAACACATGTAAGATACCGTGGACAATGTCCAACTGCCTCCTGCAACTTCAGTCACCACTAGCTGGACACTACAGCCACTGAAAACATCACAAGTGACATTGTCTCAGAGCCTTCTGCTAGGGCTGTCCATTAATTTCAGACAATCACAGGCTTTCCATATAGTGTTACCAGCAGAAAGTCAATGGCCCATAATTACTCCCATTTGCTGCTCTCACCTGTCTCTCCTGGCTGATAGATGGGCTTGTCTGTTTGGATGAAGGTGCCACTGCTGGCCTTGCGGATCAGGACCTTTTTCTTTTCCTCAACACTGACACCTTCACCTGTGATGATCAGTTTGACAGTGGCAATCTCCTCTGTGCCATCAGCTGGAGATGCAACCTATATAGAGAGACAAGAGCACACAGAGTCCAGGTAATCTTCTGGGGACCCTAATAAGGAATTGAGAGTGAAGTGGAAGGAGTAGCAAGTTCCCCTCCACCCATCCCTGGACATTCCCTCCCATATCTGGATTTGGGTCACATCCAGAGCCCACTCAGTTCTACATGACAGCAGGAGTTCCTGTATGTCACAGAATCTGTCCCCTTTCCCCACTGGAACCTTGCCTCTGGTGACAAGCAATTGTCTGACACCTCTGAGTCTTCAGACATGGTCAGAAATGTGGGCAGATGCCAGAAAAGGGGGATATGGAGAATTAAATACTGACCCAACTGTCGTGGACCACATATCCCTAGGCAACACCCACTCCACTTCCTAGCAGTAGACCCTGTCCATGTCATCCCTAGTTATGGAGTAACACAAGGGATTTACAGTTCCTGAACGGAAAATCAGTAATGGCATTTGCCTAGGGTGGCTCACCCAGAACTTAGTGCACATGAAAGTCTTCTCCTTCTGAATGGTTTCTTGCACTAAGAGTTCAAGTCCTGCAGAGCGTTCCAGGATCAGATTCACTTGGAGCTTTGCTTCATAACAGGTGATATGGAGGCAGGCAACTTGGGTGGATGGGTAGTGGAGATCTGCAGGGATCACCACCAGGTAATGTCTGGGGCAGGGGAAAGACGACATCAGAGGTGGTATCAGGCTGAAAGCTCAGAGATGCAGAAGAGCTTCCTTGCAGCAGCCCACTATTGCAGAATGCCTCAGCAGTGTGCCATGGCTGCAGTCAATATTCAAAAGCAACAGTGAACCCATCAGAGTAACTGCTTCACTAATTACTTGAGAAATAGTTTCTGCCTGATTGCCTTAAGTACAGCCCTATAAGCTTTTTCCAACTCCTTACTCCAGTCATCTCTTGAGCTCTCCAAAACCATCCCTTGCAGTCTTCAGAAGTAGCCTCAAAGCTTTGCAGTCCAGTCTACCAGTGATTTGATTTGGCATGGCAACTGGAGAAGCAAACATCTTGGAACCTAAGGTATGACTTGGAAGCCCCCAAAAAAGGTGGCTTGTATTTTAACTCACAAGAGTTGATCTATGCATGGGAGACAAGGTAAATGACTGAACTACCTTTGGGGTGATCTGATAGAGCAGAAAAGCTGATGGCATGGAATGTGGTCCATCTATCTAGATTGATGCCTTCATGAAAGAGACCGAAATAGAAGTTCAGCATCACTCACAGTTGGTGAAAAGCAGCTGCGATGTGGAACAGAAGGCTCAGGAGGATGGCTGTCCTCATCTTGGGGGCTCTTGCTGCCCAGTCTCCAACAGCTTCTGCTGAAATCACCGAGGCTGTTTTTAGGGGGGTAATTTCTTTCTAGCACAGCCTAAATGAAGAGGTAGGGTGTGGGGAGGAGCCAGCCTCTCCCCACCTCTTCCTCTCTCCTGAGATTACACTGAGGCAGCAGTAGAGATGGGTGTACTGTGCTGTGTCCCTTAGCCAATAGCAGTAGCACTGGCTACCATCCACCAGTTCAGAACATCCCATCCTGCAAGGCTGCCATGAAGACATCTGACCAAATAGATGTTTCATGGAAAAAAAGAAGCAAAAACAACAACAAAAAAAAAACAACCCAAAACAAACAAAACCAACCACAAAACCAAAAAACACCACCAAAAAACCCCCAAACAGCAGCAACAAAACAAAACAAAACAACAACAAAAACCACACACACAAAAGAAAGAAAACATAAAAAAACAAACCAACCAACCAACCAATCAACCAACCAAAAAAAAAACACCAAAAAACACCCCACAACAGCCAGAGAAGACTTTGCTGATCAGTGACCCAGGCCACGTCCTGATCAATTGTCACTTGTGTGGCTTTGTTTCAGCTGGAGATGGATTGCTGCTGTGCAGCCAGCAGCCAGAGCTCACCTCAGCACACAGCATGCAGCACTGTCTTTCAGGACAGAGGCTTAGTAGCTCTGGCCAGACAATGCAGATCATAGGACGATAGAATGGCTTGAGTTGGAAGGGACCTTAAACATCATCTAGTTCCAACCACCCTGCCATGGGCAAGGACACCTCCCACTAGACCAGGTTGGTCAGAGCTTCATCCAGCCTGGTCTTAAACATTTCCAGGGATGAGATGTCCACAACTTCTCAGGGCAATCCATTCCAATGTCTCGCCACCCTCAATCTCCTTGGGTTGTTTAGCTTGACAATGGGAGCAGCTGCACAAGGAAGCACTGAAGCAACACCACCACCAGCCAGCAACAAGTAACGAGATAATGACTCTACCTTTTCCTTCCTTGCATACAGTGAGGGAAATGGAAATACACGCTGGCCAACAGAAGTCTCCACCAGCTCCCTGCAACACCAACCAACAAGGAGAGAGCCTCAGAAACTGTTTTCTGTTCCACATTTTGTTCACATCTGGGTCTGAATTGTCTATGATACAACAATGCAGCCATTTGGTTTGGTTTTTGAACCTGAGGGTCAGGTTAAAACTCACAAATTAAACATACAGGATATTTTCTAGCACTGATGACAACAAGCACAGCAGGGTAGACATTCATGCTGTTGTTTAACCAGAAAAGCGTGGTCACCAAGTAACTGCCTGTTGAGAGAAGTACACAGATTGCATCAACTCAAAATTCCATCTGAGACTCGTGTGAGACCAGCCCAGGCTGGTAAGTACCAGGGACTGTCCTAATAATAGACAGCTACAGTTCAGTGCCTGGAAATATTTCCCAGTGCTCTTTAATAACACTGATGCAGCCTAAGCTTTCCATAACTGGGTCCCAACGTGGTGCTACTCAAGCAGGCATTTGGGATCACTCTGTTTGGCAAAAGCAGGTTCCAGGATACCTAGAAATTTCCAGCTACTTTGGGATCTCTGTTCCCAATGCTCTCCATACTCTTCTTCCAGCTAAGGTTGGGAAGACTGATCTCCATTCTACCTCTATCACTGGGCGGCTCCAGACAGTATCATGCTGGCATAGGAGCTGTTAGTCTTAGCATTGCCTTTCTCTCAAGTGATTATTTCACTGCTCAACTGAGATAACTGGGCAGAGGCCTGATATCCCATCTGATTTCAGAAACCAGCTTTGAGTTGATCTAAATCAGTGCTAGGCTCTTAGTCAAGGAAGACTAGACACTTTACTTTGATGGACGCATTCTCCCCATTCTTGTTTCTTTGTGAAGGACAATCATGTTACTGAGAATAGCAGGCCAAACATACAAAATTTTGCCTATAACCTGAGATTTTCCTACAGAAAGCATCAGCTAGATCTGGCATAAATCAACTTCTGACAGGAGCTGCACCCACTGTGGCCAGCACTGAGATCTCTCTGACCCTGTCCCACCATGCTCCTTCTACCATGTTTGCTCAGGTGCGTTCTCTATTCCTCGCTTGGCTTTGGCAAGCCTGGCTCTTGGTCACAGGAACATACATTTGAAGGATCTGCATTGAAGTTAGTGACTGACAGCTGCACAGGCGTCACGGACCCGAACAAAGTCTCTGGAATACATAAAATACATCAAGGCTGTGTGGTTTCTAGTCCTGTGGTTTCTTGGACTTGGAGAAGGCCTTAGTGATAGAGGCACTGAGCTAAGACACCCATGGGGAGCAAGGGGTCTACACCTCCTGAAAACACACTATCCAGCTGGAGCAAAGGACACAGTATATACTGAAAACACAAAACCACATAGACCCGTGTTCTCAACAGACAACTTGAAGCAAAAATGAAAAGGAAGAAAAGGAGACTTAGTAAAGGTAACACCCATAATCATGGAAGACATCTTCCATGGTCCAGAATGAGGACCAGGAGCAATGGCACCTTGGAAATCACCCTAATGTCTTAGTATATTTGAAGAAAGCAAAAAGGCAATAGTATCAATATCTGTATGAGAAGAGTAGTGGGGAAGCACTGGTGTCTGCAGAACACTTTGACAGGAGACACCTCAGAGAGGAGGAAGCCACTGGTTGCTTTAAAAATACACATCTGCTAGAGAGCTTGTAGTGCAGAATGATTCATCAAAGCAACTGAATCATTCTTCATTCTCCTCTAGACACTCATTACCATTTTCATACAGGTCCAGGGCCTCCTCCACTGTTGCCTTCTTTCCAATCACAGACTTCATGCTCCTAATCACTGACATTTTCAGCTCGCCTCTTACACACAGAAACAGGCATTTGATAACTACTGTGTAGCATCTTCAAAGACAATGAGATTTGATATCCTTGTGTTCTAATAGTGAAAGAAACTTTTGCATTAAGAATATTTCACAGGCTTCATAAAAATCCGTAAGGCCATAATGTTTCTGCAACCTGGCAAGTATCCATAACATAATGGAATACCTTGAAAGAATCTCTCCATAATGGCAAGGTAGCCTGCTACACCCACTTTCTGCTGCCTTCACAGCAGGATTTGTCCACTGCACAAAAGCCAAAAAAGGATTTGAGAACACACCTGGACAAACACAGTATTAAGAAGCAGGAACTGACTGGGTCAGAAAGTTTGAAGGCAACATAGTGTAAAGTGTTCTATGCTTCTCAATGCTTGGCTCCCTCACCAAGACCATTCAAAGAACTGCAAATCTTCTGAAGTTTTTGCCCACAAATCTAGTGCAAGCCTTTAGATTGTAGGTTTTAAATTTGTTAATTGGAATGGAGCTTTAGAGAATTATAGGCCTATGCCCAAGGGAATTTGGAAACCTTTGCAAGAAGGCTCTCAAACCATGGGAGAGCCACGGATCTCTCTCCAAAGGGGTGTGAACCCTGAAGCATGCAGCTTTGCTTACTTTTCACAATAGGGCACAAATAACTAGTACAGCTTATTTCCAGCTAACGCTCCAAAAATCCACATAATCCATTGAAAGAGCTTACTATCTTCTGAACCTTCTTGTCCCAATACCAAAACTCTGGTTCTTTCTTCATCTCTCTTACTCATCCCACCAAACTGAGAAAATCTCACAGTACTCCAGGCATAGTGACTTCTCTGAATCACAACAGCCTGACTTGCAAATTCAACTCTACCCATCAAGCAGATAAGCACTCACAAAAGTTGGAAACCATTTACAAGTTGGCAAATGGGCTCAAGAATTCCATATTTGAATGCTGTGGCTTAGGAATCATCTCTAGTGTTAACAAAGAATCAAAACACCAGAGGTAAAGTTTGGGGTCCTAGAGGTAAAGTTCGGGGTCCTAGATAAAGCAAGTTCCAACAGAATAATTGTGGTGAAGCTTCAACTACATGCAAGGTATTTGTGAACCCGTTTGTCAGGTGTGAGATTCTTAACTGAGAAAGTAAATGGCTTTGCCAAAATTAAGTGGACATTTTGATTACACCCAAGCAGCTCCTTCTCAATGGAGGGACCAAACAAAACTCATTTTGTATGGAAATAGTTCTAGTAAACTGACCTGAGACATTGCAATAGCTTGGGAGAACTGATCTTTGTGGAATACCTTGAAAACTGCCAGATGTGGGCAGGAGGCTACATTAAAAGTCATGATATTTTCCTAACAATCTCTTGCCTGCCTTTTCCATTTAATGTTGGACTGAGCATATAAGTGGAGAAGAACCATACTCCAAGTAACAGAAGTGCCCACAATTACTGAACACAGGTTCAGAAGTTTAAAAGGTGTACTTGGAAGAAGCATCAATGTAAAATGGATATTCAGTGTTAAACACAGTTCACAATTTTGCTCTATCTGCACCAGGTATTTTGATGACACACATACACATATGCCAGGTAGACAAGTGTGTCTCATCAGTTCCTTTTCTTGCTTCTCTCCCTTTCCTCTGCTTTCTTCTTCAGGTAGCCTTCCTTTGCTGAGCTGTAGAGGAGAGGACACAGTTGGTCAGTTCACAGATGAGCAAAGCCAGAGTTGTCAGGCACACGGAGGTAAAGGACCTGCCACACAGGGTAGCTCCCTTCCTGGTGTGGACACTGGTGTGCTGAGTTAGGGGAATAGTCTCTATTTAACAAAGCTCTTTGCCCCTCTCCAAGCTTATTCTTCTCCCACCCCACATTTCTGCTGTGACTCTATCTCCTCGTTTTACTGCACATAGAGAGGGTGAAAATATTTACTCCCTACAGCGGAGACACCAACTATCGCTTCCAGCACCCAGATCCAAGCAGAGTTTCCTTCAAACTCTGCACAGTTGGAATGGAAGTGTGATAGCTATCAAGGTGTCTATCTACTAAATACCAGGAAGACTACAGAGACATTAGAAGTAATCTTATTTCTGTCTCTGTACCCACTCTGAGGACATGCTACACCACACAGTGCTTGTTATGTGGATGAGCTAGGTGGATTCCTCACCTAGATGTTTAAATATCTGTGGGGCAGACCACAGCAATTAAGCATATTTGTATTCCACAGGAGGTAATGAGATGATTTACACCTGTAACATCTGTTATTTGTCTATATGTGCTGTCATTCCACCAGGAATGTCCACCAGCCAGGAATCCAGAGGCTAACATGTCAGTATCACAGCCAAGCAGGGGATCTCCTGGTTCTTGTGTTTGCAGGCACTCTGGCCAGCAGCTGCTTGGATCCTATTGATTCCAGACCACTTTTCGTCTCCCAGAGAGTCAGAAGGAGGAAGAGGTGGGAGAGACAACAAAGCCCTAAAGACTTCATCATCAGCCTTATGCTAAGCTTCCCCTTGCTGTGAATCCATGGCCAGAGTTCCCATCCACAGCATCACTGCACCAGGGTGGTTTAGGTTGGATATTAGGAAACATGTCTTCACATAAAGGGTTGTAAAGCATTAGAACAGGCTGCCCAGAGAAGTGTTTGAGCCACCATCCCTGGAGGTGTTTTAAAAGATGTGTAGACATGGCACTTTGGGACATGGTTTAGTGGTGGACTTGGCATTGCTAAGTATATGGTTGGACTTGATGATCTTAGGGTCTAAGGATCTTTTCCAATCTAAAAGACTCTGTGATTCTATATTTTTTTCTTCTAAAGGGTTCCTGAACTTGCCTCTGAGAAGTTAATAACATCACTTCTCATAGCCTGCTTATCACATCGAACTGCAGGTTTAGGGTGTTCAAAAAAATATTCATCAAGAGGAACTCCATGTCTGCATTTATTATTCCCTCTCTTAATATGTAAATGTAAGCCAATACAGATCCTTGCCAAAATTTACACTTGCCATGGAGAGAGACTAGTGAGCAGGCCTCCTGGCTGCACATCCGTGGCCGTGGGGAAGAGCTGCCCCACATATGCACAGCAGTTGGTCTCCTGCTGCTTTACAGCCATCCACTTCATCATCTGTTACAGAATCAAGGAATCACAGAATCATCAAGATTGGACAAGACCTCCAAGATCATCGAGTCCAATCATCCATGTGACACTATCACGACCACTAAACCATGTCCTGAAGTGCCATGCTTACAGGCTTTTTGAACACCTCTAAGGATGGTGATTCCACCATCTCCCTGGGCAGTCAGTTCCAATGCCTTACCATGAAGATGTACCTATGAAGATGTACTGCCTAGGCCTGAGAAAGCTGGGTCATGGAGGCTGTTAGCCTAGGAGAGAGAGTCTGAGACAGAAGAACAACCTGACCAACAGTCAGGTCTAAAAAAGTAGTAACAGAGAGTTTAGGAAGACTTGTTCTTTATTGTACTGAGAAAAGAAGTGCATTTGTTTACCAGAAGCTGCCTTTCACACAACACCCTCAAAATCCAGTGGAGGATCCATTGCTGTGCTTGAACAGAAGCTCCCTCTGGTAGCCTGGTTGGAAGAGAAATGAGTATGAACATTTTTCCAGAAGCAACAACTACTTCCCCTGTGCCATAATCATATTGTACTCCTGAAGAAGGAACCACCTGACAATGGAACAAGGTCACACAGTACTGGGGATAAAGCAATGATGTAACAAATCTGAGGAACCTGTCTGCAAGTATCTCACAGTGTTAACCTTTATCTCTTCTGTCAGCTGTCCTGTCATCTCCAGGGACTGCAGCACACAGATGATGGGGGCAAGTAACACCATGTTCTGCATCCCACAGCTGCCAGGCATCTGTCTGGGATGCAGAAACAGGCAGTTCAGGTTCTTCAGTGATGTCACCTGGGCATCAAAGATAAAGGGTAAAACTCTGATATTCAGGCAAATGGGGTTTGCTTCCTTAATGTCACCACTTCCCCAATATCTCTGCTTCCTTTCCTCTAGTAACCACATAACTGATTCCATTCACCACCTTCTGCAAGCCTCCACTTGGCTTCATCAGTGTCTATGCCTCATCCCCTTCAGCATTTTCTCATACATGCAAAATGCAGCCATGTCAGTAACATCTTGGCTTAGTGACTCAAAATAAAGAGTTGTTGTAGGAGGAAATTATTGTTCAGCCCAGTCTTCAGCAAATTTCTACTTGCTTGATTTCAAAACACGCATTTTGCTCAAAATATCATTTTTTACTCAAAAGAAAATGTATTGTCTCCATTTTGTGCACTTTAAAGTGAAGTAACACAGTTGAAAAGGAGGACTATGATGGATATCTCTCATAAAAACAAGAGTCACTATATTCAACTTAGTAGTTAACCCCATCCTGGAACACCCCTGAAGTGTTCATTTAACCCTGACTTTCAAGTTACTGATCAAAAACTTGTTCAGAAAGTAAACAAAAATATTTTTTCAAATAATAATCCAGGCACAATCCACACACATGTTGCTAGCAAGTTTATATAAATTATATTCCCATTATGGAAAGACAACTTCTCCTATACTAAGGGTTTTCCAGCACCAGCACCTGCTCACAGTAGATTTTTCAGCCCCCAGGCCCATCATTCTGTCATGACTGAGGCCCTCCCTGCCTTTTCAGCTCACACCTGCCTTCTAGGCAGAAGGGAAAGTGGTGAGAAGTCTCCACCAGTATGGCTTGTGGTTTGTGGAAAACACACAAGGGAACACATTAAGGACAGTATAACAACAAAAACTGTTACATCTGCAAGTCTTTGGGGACTTTGCTTGAATAAAGATTTTATATCACAGATTAGGGACCAGCATTCATAGAATCATAGAATCATTATGGTTGGAAAGGACCTCTAGGATCATTGAGTCCAACCTTCACCCCAACATCTCTCTATCCACTAGACCATGGTCTCAAGAGCTACATCTACTCATTTTTTAAACACCTCCAGGGATGGTGACTCCACCACCTCCTTGGGCAGCCTGTTCCAGTGCCCTGCTCCAGTCTCTCAGTGAAGAATTTCTTCCTAATGTCCAATCTAAACCTCCCCTGATGCAACTTGAGGCCATTTCCTCTCGTTTTGTCATTGGTCATCTGGGAGAAGAGCCCAACACCAGCCTCGCTACAACCTCCTTTTAGGTAGCTGTAGAGAGCAATGAGGTCTCCTCTCAGTCTGCTCTTCTCTAGACTAACCAACCCCAGTTCCCTCAGCCTCTCCTCATCAGGCAATTTCCTCCTTCATCCACTCCAGAGGAACCAGGGGAAGTCTTGCATTAGGAACGTCTTGGCACCTATATATCTCTGTTTCCTAACTATGGCCAGCATAATATCCTGTCTTTCTCTTATGCAGCCACACACCACATATGGGCTCAGCCTGATTATAGAAATCCTCAGGAAAAAGAGGGATAAACTATGCAGTGTTCAGAGGACTGGTGACTTCTGTGGAGGACAAACTGGTAGTTTATGGAGAATGCATGGTTGGTGCTCTGAAGTAATCTTTGCATAGCCAGCTTGACATCATTACCCAATACATAAAAATGGAGTTAAAGGCTTGACATGTTCTGGCATACTTAGTTATTGAAATGGAATGCCAAACCCCAGAACTTCCACAGGATTAGAGAGACCAATCATCATGGCAGAAGCAAACCAGACAAGATAGATTCCTCGCCTAGGCCAAAGAGCAACACAGAATCCTGGATTAGCCTGAGCCATGGCTGGAATCATAGAATCATTAAGGTTGGAAACCACCTCCAAGATCATCAAAGTCCAACCATCTACTAAACATTATCATGACCACTAATTCATGTCCTGAAGTGCCACATCTACATGTGTTTTGAACACTTCCAGGGATGGTGACTCCACCTTCTCCATGGGCAGCCTGTTCCAAGACCTCACCACTCTCTCAGTAAAGAAATTTTTCCTAATGTCCAACCTAAACCTCCCCTGGTGCAACTTAAGCCCATTTCCTCTCATCCTATCACTAGTTACCTGGAAGAAGAGACCACCACCCACCTCACTCCAACCTCCCTTCAGGTAGTTGTAGAGAGCAATAACTGAAGAGCACAGCAGCCCCCAGATGACCTTATCTGTGTCCTGTGCTTTCTCACCCAGGCTGATGGCAGTACTCAGTAAAAAGTCTTGGTCTCCTCAGCACATGGGCAGGCAGTGTGGTCACAGATCATGCAGGACTCCAACTAGTACTCCTTGGTCATGGCCAGCAAAAGCTGGATCTATCTCAGATATATGGGAAAACAGAGCTAGCAGCCAGTGACAAGACAAGTGGAGGCTTAATGGCAGACATCACTACAGGAGAAGGGAGGAAGGGGGTGACATTTTAATACACTACTTCTTTAACAGGGAATTTAGCAGATGCTGGAATAGCAGCGAGCTGTACATCCCATTCGGACTTGTTATGGATCTAAGATGTGTCTTGATATATCTTTTTTTAAACAAGTTCCAAATTTACCATGTGTCTGAAGAGTGATTTATAAAAAAAACCAAACAAACAAAAAAAACCCAAACCAAACCAAAAAAAAACCCCAAAAACAAACAACCCACACACAAACCCAATCAAAAAACCAACCAAAATAACCCCAAAAAAGAGATCAACTTAAGCACTTCTTCTAGCAGTTGTGTAGTTGCTTTCAGCACAAATGACTCTCTTTGAATCATGGATTATGGTAAGGCCAGACCCACAAAGAATGATTTGAAGACCATCCACCCTACTATGGGACAGATCCCAAAGCCATCGCCACCTGAGACACAAAACATGTTGGTTTTCCACTCTGTTATGGTAGGGATAGTGATTGAACTTGCTTCTCTCCTGAGCTACTGAAAAAGAAACCAGATCCCAGGATAAAGGAAAGAGGATGCTTATTAAAAATATAAAATTTAATTAAATTAAAAAAAAAATAAAATCTCTGAGGTTAAATGCTAATACTAATATTACTTGTAGCACTTCCATCTATGCTTTTTCAAGCTTTGCAATGCTGAAGAAAAGACAGACCAGCTACCTCAACCTCTAAGAAACTGAGGGATAGAAGGGGAATGGACTTGCTCAGACATGCACAATGACTCAGAATCAGGTGCAAGGAGACATCCCCAGTCCTCAAGGCCGAGCAGATGTTTCCTTCAAAAAGATTAACTTTTCACAGACAGGCATGATGGGTCCAAAGAAGCAGCCCTCTGAGCCACAACTAACAATTTAAGATGGACTCAGCAAGTGAGGAACAGGTTCAGATCCAGCCAGGTGTCATATGGGGAAAACTGATGGGGATATGACTCACTTGATCTGTGGAAAGCCCTGGGTACTCCTGGAAATGAACACAAGGATTATCCAGAGACAGGATTCACAAAGGCACTTAGAACAAATGCACAGAGGTGGAAAGAAGAGAGCAAAAGAGCCCCTTTGTCAGAGGTAGACATTAGGAAGACTGCAGCTGTTAAGACAGTGGAAAGAGACTTTATAGATAGAAACAGCCAAGAAAATAAGGAACTCCTCATAATTACATAGTCCACTGGCTTCTTCACCTTCTCATCTGGCAGAATTTTCAGTCCCCTGTACTCATTGCATTAGAGATTTAAAAGACAAAACAAATATAACATTAGGAAAAGAATTTGACTCTTCCTTATGATTTCTCTCCATGATATGTCACTACAGACCCAGTTTTTGTTGTCACCCTCCATTTCTTCTCCTCTTCTTCCTACAGTCTTTCCTGAATCTTTACATAGAATCATGGAATGGTAGGGGCTGAAGGGACCTGTGGAGACCAGTGAGTCCAACCCCTGTGCCAGAGCAGGATCACCCAGGGCAGGCCACACAGGAACAGGGGTTTGAGAGTGTCCAGAGAAGACTCCACAGTCTCTCTCAGCAGATCTGTTCCAGGCTGTTACCCTCACAGGGAAGAAGATTTTCCTCATGTTGAGGTGGAACTTCCCATGTTAAAGGAAATATCACACCCATTTTTAAAAAGGGTAGAAAGGAAGACCCTGAGAACTGACCTGTGAGCCTCACCTCTGTGCCTGGTAAAATCATGGAACAGATCCTCCCAGAAGTTATTCCAAGGCACATGGAGGACAGGGAGGTGATTCAAGAGAGTCAGCATGCTTTACCAGGAGCAAGTCCTGGCTAACCAATCTGGTGGCTTTCTACAATGAAGTAACTGCATCAATGGACAAGGGAAGAGCTGTGGACATCATCTATCTTGACTTCACCACGGCCTTTGACACGGTCCCCCACAACATCCTCCCTGCTAAGTTGGAGAGATATGGGTTCGATGGGTGGACTGTTCAGTGGACAAGAAATTGGCTGGATGGTTGCACCCAGAGAGTAGTGGTCAATGGCTCAATGTCTAGATGGGAAAACGTGACAAGTGGTGTCCCTCAAGGGTCCATACTGGGACCAGTGTTGTTTAATATCTTCTTCATTAATGACATAGACAGTGGCATTGAGGGCACCCTCAGCAAGCTT